>CM042432.1:13131878-13434378 GCA_023631565.1 Gymnocephalus cernua
AAGAGTGTCTCTCTGCAATGCTCTTTGAGGGCGATGTGAAGTTCCAGCAGTGGCCTTGGCCAAGGACAGTGCTGGATAAGGGGGCCGAAAGTTGATAAGATTGGAGTTATTTTGTCTCGACGCGAGTAGCTGCATTCCTTTACACAGCCACTCTGTTAGTCAATTTCTGGTCAATCTGTCTTTGTAAAAGCGGTGATCTATCCAAGATAATTTCCAAATTGCAGTTCATCTCCATGTTGTTATCCATAGTGCTGTTAATAGTCCCAGCTTCAAACGCTGACCGCTCTGCCCACCGCTTCAATCATTCCAGGCAGCTTTTTGGGGCTTTGAACAGCTGTCATAGTCTTGTCAAATTTGTCGATAAACCAAGGCAATGCCTAATCCGGTCAGCAAGGGCCTGTTATCATGGTTCCGAATAGGTAGATATCCTCAACGTCCTCCCCGGAATGAACCGCCAGACACACGACCCGTCACTTCTCCCACGCGTCCATCGTGTAGCAGCAAACGTTCCGGCAGGGCAAGCAGGTTCCCCCGAACCCAAGCTCCTCGTCGAGAAGATGGTGTCAATTGCGTTGAGAGAGCAGTTGATCAAATCCATGGTTTTAAGGTTTGGAGAGCAGTGCTGAGAGAGTCTCTCAAAGAGTTTGACGAGACAAGAGGAGCAAGCAGGGGAGGTGTGGGAGAGGAGAGGAGAGAAAATGCGACCGCCTTCGTTGAGAGCCAAACGAGAAGTTTTTGCATGGATGTATGTATGTATGGATCTCTGTCGCAGAGATATTGAAAATCACAAAGTCCCCATTTAAATGCATTGATTTATTGGCAAACGCAAATAAACGTTGATTATAGCACCCCCTAATGGCCAATCTTTACCAAATTTTATATAGTGCCTCAGGGCAACGTGTCGACAAAGCGCCCCAAGTTTCGCGTTGATAGCATGTACTTTGGCCGAGATATTATAATTGAAATCTTCCCATTGAAATGCATTGAGTTATTTACTTAAAAACCTAAACGTTTATTATAGCGCACCCTAATGGCCAATCTTCCCCAAATTTGGTACGGAGCATCAAAGTGCAATGTAGCACAAGCTTCCGAAGTGGTTTGCTGATACTTTTTAAATTGGCCGACATATGATTAAGTTTGTGATTGGTAGCTAGCTAGGAAAATTTGTTTGGTCATCAAATGCGCATACTTTAATGTAGCAAAATTCTTTGGATAATTTTTGTTCACGTGTGTCTAGAGGTGCTAGGTACCAGGTTTCGTGCATATTGGTTGCACGGCCTTGGACGAGTTCGAAAAAGTTGGTTTTGCACATTGCGCAATATTGCGAAAACAATTCTCAGCAGAAATGGGCGTGGCCTACATCATGAGATTCAGATGGACTCAAGGAACACAGGGACGTATCGATTTCTAATGTGCGATATGTAGTGTGGGAGTTAAAGGCAAAAAAACACTATAGCGCCACCTAGTGGTCTACATGTGTAATTTTTGGTTACTGTAGTCCATGTCCCATTCTACATCTACCATGTAAATTTCAATTGGCTCACATCAGGGTAAGGGGTGAATCTAGACGTGAGTCTCATAGGCCACGCCCACTTTGACCAATCCGTACCCCACGGTAGGGGTGGTCTCATGAGTGACCTTAGATAGTACCCTCCAAATTTGGTAAAAATGGAATGAGCCGTTCATGAGATATAAACATTTTGTACTTGTAGCGCCCCCTACTGGTCAATTTTTTTAACATGTATTGGGCCCCTCCAGAGGGTCATGGGAAACAAGAATCTGAAGTTGCACATTGATAACATTTATTTTGACCGCGATATGGCAAAGTTCGTGTTTTCATAGTTAGCTACACAAATTTGGTTGTGCGTAATATATGCAATTGGTGTCCTATAACAATTCTGTTTATATTTTTTTGTCAGGTTGGTCTGAAGGTGCTACGTGCCAAGTTTCGTGCGAATCGGGCGCACGGTCTAGGAGGAGTTCGAAAAAGTAGGTTTTTGATAAATTGCGATTTTTCACGCATAAAAGTCTAGGCGGAAATGGGCGTGGCCTATACCATGAGATTTCTTTGGATCCAGTGAAGGCGTGGATATGTGTATTTTTAATGTGCGACATACGGTTTGGAAGTTATAGGGTTAAACACGTTTTTTCTGCTATAGCGCCACCTAGTGGTGGAAGTGGGTCAATTGTTGCGACTGAGGTCCTTGACGAGTTCTGGACCAGTCCTGAAAAGGGCACCCCCGCCCCATTTACGGTTTAGGCTGCAGCGGGACTTTTACGCGGAGAAGAATAATAATAACAATGGAAGAAAAAAATCATGAGAAAAACAATAGGGTTCCACAGTCCTACTGTGCGAACGGCGTAGCTATTGCTACCGCCGTTTCTTCCAGACTCGGACTTGGACCCCTAATAATGGAAAATCAGTACAAAAACAATAGGGTTCCACAGTCCTACTGTGCGAATGGCGTAGCTATTGCTACCGCTGTTTCTTCCAGTCTCGGACTTGGACCCCTAATAATCAGTAGAAAAACAATAGGGTTCCACAGCCCTGCTGTGCGAACGGCGTAGCTTTGCTACCGCCGATTCTCGCAGCCTCGGGCTTGGACCCCTAATTACTTTGTAACCCAGAAGACTCTGACAGTGCACAGGCACCTGCCTGATAAATAGCTTATATTAATAAAAAAATGTATTTAATTGCCAACAACATACATTTATCTACTTGAATAGAGCAGCGTAAATATTGCATAAGGCCATCCTCAACCTTACAGTAGGCTACTTGTATGACACTCCATCTGACATGATTTCTGTTCAGATTGTCGTTATGCACTGGGCTAACGTTTGCAGGTTTTAATTTGCGGGTTGTTAACGTTACAGTTACTGTGATGCATGTGCGTCAGTTTGGTTTGAAATGTGCTAGGGACACGACACAGACGCATTCAGAAGTGAATTTCCAGAAGTGCCTGGGTACGCAGGTCATGTTTTGAAAGACGCTGTCCTGTAGCTTACTAATGTAAATTAATAAAAATGTATTCAAAAATGTGATGATGTCTGACACGTTTTATGAAGAAGAAAGCCTTAAGTTTTCAAAAGTATTTATTCCACCTCCAACATTTGGCTTCAAAACTAAACTAAAAACTAAAAAGCTGTTCACTAAGCCGAGGGTAAATGTGACGGTACAAAGCTTACAGCAGGGCCATTCAACTATACTGTTCTGGGGGAAACATTTTCAGAAAACTAATACTGAGTGAGGAGAAGGAAATAAAGAATGCAGACATCACCGGCATGGTCCGATGACTCCATTCACATGCATATTAAGTAGCCATGCTGGGGGGAGGGGCTGGTTTGTCTCCAGGAGCAGCTAAGTTTCCAAAGATTAGATGCAAACTAATAAACAGTTGGACAACAAACCGACAGCTTTTGTTTTAAATTGTTTGTAAAACATTTATTTGCAGAGTAGCGTGCTGTAGTGTAAAATAGCGCGGTAGACAAGAGCAGCAGACGAGAGCAGCAGACGTTTATGTTACCTTGTGTTGGGTTCGTTCCGTGGAATGGATGAGTAGACTGGATGTTTTCTACTTAGACGATGTAGCAGCATGTTTGCAGCTTAAAATGATCCCAAACCTTCTGTCGTTTTCTCTCGCCTGTCTCTTTTGTTAGACACTCACTGTTTTCGTATTTCTTCATTTGTAATGTGCGCCGTCAGTCTTGTGTCCACAGAAGCGTCCACCTGTTGTGTGCGTGCGCTAGTATTAATCCTCCGTGCGGAAACACAGTGAGCCGTACACCGTTAGTTACTTTGATTTAATGAAGCTTCGAGGCAAAAAATTTTGGGTAACACTTTACAATAAGGTTACATACAATAAGGTTACATCAATTAGCATTCCTTAATGCATTAATAAACATTAATTATCACCATGCTTATTTTTGTTCATGTTAACTAAGGTATTAATTTATGCATTATTTACCATTAGTTAATGCCTTAACTAACTGTTAATCTCAGTTAAGTAAGGTGTCTTTTACTATTAGTTAAGGCAGTAAGAAGGGTTGACTAACTGTTAACAACAGTTAATTAAGGTGTATATTATATCATTAGAAAATGCAATACTAAGCCTTGACTAACTGTTAATAACCCTTAACTAAGTTGTATATACTACTATTAGTTAATATAGTGAAAAGCCTGGACAAACTGTTAGTAACAGTTAACTAAGGGAACTATTTACCATTAGTAAATGCATTGACTAACTGTTATTAACAGTTAAATAAGGTGTATACTTTACCATTAGTTAATGCAGTAACAAGCATTGACTAACTGTTAATAACAGTGAACTAAGGTGTATAATTTACCATTATTTAATATTAAAAACATTTAACTATGGTGTCTATTTGCCATTGGTTAATGCAGTAAAAATCCTTGATTAACTGTTAATACTAGTTAAGGCGAGACACGGCATGCAAAAAATTTCACTGGTCAATTTTGAGATTTTGGGCTATTTGTCTTCTTTCAGACTTGTGGTTTCATAAGAAGCTCATCCCAGTGTATCACTGGATGTCCAGTGACATGTCTTATATGCCCACATATGTGTGGGGAAAAGCAGGGTTGAGGCTGCAGCCAGTATGGTTATTTCTATATTTAATGAGGGTGCCTCTGCCATGGTGACTGTCCATCCATCCATCCATCGTCGTCCGCTTATCCGTGGTCGGGTCGCGGGGGGAGCAGCTCCAGCAGGGGACCCCAAACTTCCCTTTCCCGAGCCACATTAACCAGCTCTGACTGGGGGATCCCGAGGCGTTCCCAGGCCAGGTTGGAGATGTAATCCCTCCACCTAGTCCTGGGTCTTCCCCGAGGCCTCCTCCCAGCTGGACGTGCCTGGAACACCTCCCTAGGGAGGCGCCCAAGGGGCATCCTTACCAGATGCCCGAACCACCTCAACTGGCTCCTTTCGACGTGAAGGAGCAGCGGCTCTACTCCGAGCTCCTCACGGATGACTGAGCTTCTCACCCTATCTCTAAGGGAGACGCCAGCCACCCTCCTGAGGAAACCCATTTCGGCCGCTTGTACCCTGGATCTCGTTCTTTCGGTCATGACCCAACCTTCATGACCATAGGTGAGGGTAGGAACGAAAACTGACCGGTAGATCGAGAGCTTTGCCTTCCGGCTCAGCTCTCTTTTCGTCACAACGGTGCGATAAACTGAATGTAATACCGCCCACGCTGCGCCGATTCTCCGACCAATCTCCCGCTCCATTGTCCCCTCACTCGCGAACAAGACCCCAAGGTACTTAAACTCCTTCACTTGGGGTAAGGACTCATTCCCTACCTGGAGAAGGCTCCCTCCAGGATCCTTGCTAGAGTAAAGAGCTGATCCGTTGTTCCACGACCAGGACGGAATCCGCATTGTTCCTCTTCAACCTGAGGTTCGACTATCGGCCGAACCCTCCTTTCCAGCACCTTGGAGTAGACTTTACCAGGGAGGCTGAGAAGTGTGATACCCCTGTAATTGGTACACACCCTCTGGTCCCCCTTTTTGAAGAGGGGAACCACCACCCCGGTCTGCCACTCCTTTGGCACTGTCCCAGACTTCCACGCAATGTTGAGTAGGCGTGTCAACCAAGACAGCCCCTCCACACCCAGAGCTTTCAACATTTCTGGACGGATCTCATCAATCCCTGGGGCTTTGCCACTGTGGAGTTGTTTGACTACCTCAGTGACCTCCACCAGGGAAATTGACGACAATCCCCCGTCATCCTCCAGCTCTGCCTCTAACAAAGAGGGCGCATCAGTTGGATGCACAGTCACAGTCACCTCATGGTGACTGTGTTTGGAGAAATTGTGGCTTCAGAGCACAGCCTGTCAATGCAATGAAGGATGACGACATGGTTACGGTCTCAAAAGCTGATAGTCCATTCCGCCAGTGCAAAGCGGAGCCGTAAAAGTAACCACAGCCACAAAAGTGAAAAGACACCAGGAGATGGAGGAGGGCCCTAAATATAGTGCTGGCATGGATATGTAGACTGTAAACTAACTTGGGGGAACTAGGCTGTGTAATGCTTGTGATGTGTCAGTTTGAAGTTTGTGATGTAATGGTGTTCAGTTGAAGGCCATGTTGATGTGTTGTTTTGGATGTTATGATCAGTGATGGATGAAGCAATAATTAGTTTTGGATGTTAAACGGTGTGATACATGGATCTTACTTGGACCTAAAGCATATTTTGTCTGTAATTCATGGCTTTCGATAGAAATTAGTGGAATTTTGCCATAAAAAATCTTTAAAGGCCATTTTCTCAAAATGAGTTTTTCTCACACTCCTAGTGACGATTTTCCACTTCTGTAGCACCTACATACACCAAACTTCACAGTCGTATTCCTAACTATATGTTGAAGGTTTTTACAGAGGGATTTGTTGATATGTCATTCTTGGCCTAATTTATATAACATTTTATGCCTATGAATAGGGCAAAAATTGATTTTTTAAGGCTATTGGCAGTATTTTCTGATTTACTGGGTGACAAAAGGAGATACTCATAAATCCCTCTGTAAATGTCTTTGCATTGAATATATCAACAAAATGCAATAATAATTTTGAACCTTGTTGTTTTCAATGGTCAGATTCGTCACTAAGGTAATAACGTAACTGATAAATCCGGAAATCCGGCTTTTCCGACCTGAAAATGAGGCTCTCGTAAATCATGCAAATCCGTTTTTTTTTTTTTTTTTTTTTTTTTTTTATTGTTGGGGGGGGGGGGGTGCGCAAGTCAAGTATTGGTAAACATAATGACCGCTCACCACTGTCAACTTTTTGTGTGCCTCTGATTCATGTCTTCATGTCACTCCGCAAACTAACTTCATTCAAAGTAGAGCTCCACCAGAGAGCCTGCAATCGTTGCGGAAGGTTATCGGATATGTTATAAGAATGTTAAACGTGTGGGACAAACTATTTCTTTCTTAGCTGAAGCCGACAACGGGACAACACTTTTTATTTTTATTTTATGTTGGCAATGTAAGCTCGAGCTACATATCGGACGACGTTGAGAAGTTGCAGTGAGGAATATTTAAGGAGCACCATTTTCGGCAGTGCAGAGAGGTAGTGGCCAGCACTAACTTTAGCTGTAAGCGTTAGCTAGCTAGCTATTTGCTTGAGCCGGGAAACGTGGCTTAAAAGTCTAAAGCGAACAGATGTGCTGGGCGAGCCGTCAGTCGGTGGAAGCTAACAGAAGCTAGCTGGCATAAGGCTAAGCAGACAGCTGACCAATTGTCTCAAAGCTACCAAGTGATCGGCGGAGACATGGAGTACATGTACTTGAAAGAGTCCGGCAGTCGTGATAGACGAAGGTCCAGTCGGGAGTTTGGATGGAGAGTCCACTGTGGTCTGAAGGGATAATCCTCACTACATCACTAGCTAGCGGTAACCGTTTGTCGGGAGGTTGACAGCTAACGTTAGCCAGCTGAAGCTAACAGTCGATCGACGGTGAGTGACGCACGTTACACAGGCTGTCAGCAGCACAGAGTCCAGAATTGATAAGTCAAAGCGGGGATAGTAGTACTTAATTTACTAGAAAACAACACAATTATTTTTAATATTTTTTTGTGAAGTGCCGATATTCACGCCAACGTCCTCACGTTCCCACATACAGTTTTTTTGAAATGTTAAATACATGTTTCTGAGTATCCTGAAGGCATATGGACTTTTAAACATGACAATGACTAAGACAAATTATTTTTTTTAAAAACTACAAGATTTTATAAAAACATCACGTGAAAGTTTATATATACACAATACCTTGGCCACAATTTCTGTAGCTTCCTTTTCAACTGAAACAGTTTATTATGTGGTGTTAATGACATTTTTCCTCAGGTATTTGGAGAAACCAACAAAAATCTGTATATTCTCAAATAGTCTGGTCTTAGCCACTAATAGTTGTTGTTTCCAGACCGAGTGAAGAAAATACTCAGATAAAAATCAGTTTGAAGAGGTTTCATTTTGCCTAAAAACCTACAACTTAAAGTGCCTGTATTTGCTAAATCACCCATCCAACGGTACTATTACACATCTCTTAGCCTTCCTAAAAGTATAGGTAGGTTTTCAATGTGCACTGTGCACCGTATTTCACTGAATGTACACTACCGGTCAAAAGTTTGGGGTCACTTTGATATTTGTGTGTGTTATTATTTGGGGGGGTGCTGTCGTATATTTTCCTGCCTTTTTGTCCTTTGCCAATCACACCTATGATTATTGTGCATGCTGTATATAATCATTACTTAATAACCATAACTGCTCAATTGATTAATGTATAATAATACTGAAAAAGCATTAGTAAACCATAAACAGTTATTAATGCTCTTTTGTATCCTTATTGTAAAGTAGAGAACATTTGCACCTTAACTAATACTTAATTAATGTATAACAATACTGAATAGGCATTAGTAAACAGTTATTAATGCTCTTTTGTATCCGTATTGTAAAGTAGAGAACATTTGCACTAGGGATGGGCATGATTAATCGACGATTGATCATTAAGAATTTCGTCGATCACGTTAATTTGTCATCGATTAAACTAATGCAGGTTGCGTTGTGTAGTGCGATTGCAGCAATGAAATGATTTCCAGTGTGTCAGCAGCAATTAAACATTTTACCACCCGGGGGCGCCATAGGCTGCTCAGTTACCTGCGAGGTACGTTTCGATTCAAAGTAAACATGAAGAAACACAGAGTTACAGAGTTACCAGCGGAAACACTGGTACAAATACAGGTTTCCCTCTCATGCTTAACAATATACAGCTGTGTTAACAATTACAAGTGTAGACAAATGTCGCAGTGTGGACCGACGCCGTGTCTCTCCGTGTTGCACGGTGGCCGTGTGTGAGTGAATGGGGACGGGGCTGCGCGGAGAGTAGGAGAGATCCAAACACGTGCAGGTGCACGGCTTTACAGAAGAAATGGGTCATGTAAGGCACCGGAGAGGACGTTAGGTGCACCGGTGCGACCTGGGAAAAATGTTAGTCGCACCCTTACAAAATTTGGGCGCATGTGCGACCAAATTGGTCGCACTCTTGAGCCCTGCATTTTCCCCCTCTTGTCATCTTCACTGGCATGTCTTCTGGATAGTTGTCCTCTCTTGAAACCGAACAAACCAAGTGGGATATATCAATTAATTTTAAATGCATGCAAAAGCTACAGATGCAAGGATTGATCGTTCACTAGATCAACGTCAGATCTTTACACATGTTGAAAGATGGTCTAGCTCTCTTTAACTAATGGTTCACAAATACTTCAATCAACCTTAATTATAATGAAATGTTCAATGAAATATAAATGTTTCTTCTTTGAACCTTCTGTCACATCCAATATACCGTAGTAATTGCATTTCTATCTCAAGTTACACCGTTTCATGTAGCTAAAGAGGTTCATTTGCCTGGTAATATTAACTGCAGGCTAATATGTTGACATGCTAGCTTTACTTGCACAACACTCATCTCCAAGTTCGTAAAACTCTTAAACGGCATATCATAAAGTGACTCAAAATACAAACAGTAATAGAGGAAACAATGACCAACCTTATGCCCTTATCAGCCAGGTACTAAACAAGATAAACATGAAAGGTTTTGTTGTCTGGAGAGAGTATGAGCTGCACACGTTGCCCGCTTGTGGAATAAGACTACGCTTCCAGTTTCAATCTGTTCAAAATAAAAAAGGTAAAGCTGGAAAACTGCTATGGATTATTAAATGAGCAAAACAAAATAATATTTGGGTGACTTAGAGCTAGCTTGGCTGTTAGGATAGCTCTAACATAAGTTAATGGCAGAAAAATCTGCCATAGAACAGGGTCATTTTGGACAAATATAGTCGACAAAGGTATGTGGACAACCATAACCCGTGAATAAACAATATAAACACTTTTCTCATAATGACACGGCTTGGCTGTGAACCTTAAGCCATACGTGCTGTCAAACATCTTTATTAAACACAGAGTAATATTAGGAAATACCTTAATTAACATCAACTAAGGGTTTACGCGTTATCAAGAGACATTTGTTAACATTTACCCAATGTTCAATATTGTTTGATTAACTGGTAAATTATGCTTGTTACTGCATTAACTAAGGGTAAAATAGACACCTTAGTTAACTAGTATTAACAGTTAGTCAAGGCGTGTTACTGCATTAACTATTGGTTAAGTAGACACCTTAGTTAACGGTTAATAACAGTCAATGCATTTACTAATGGTAAATAGATCCTTTAGTTAACTGTTACTAACAATTTGTCCAGGCTTTTCACTATATTAACTAATAGTAGTATAGACACCTTAGTTAAGGGTTATTAACAGTTAGTCAAGGCATAGTATTGCATTTTCTAATGATATAATATACACCGTAATTAACTGTTAACAGTTAGTCAACCCTTCTTACTGCATTAACTAATAGTAAAAAGACACCTTACTTAACTGAGAATAACAGTTAGTTAAGGCATTAACTAATGGTAAATAATGCATAAATGAATACCTTAGTTAACATGAACACAAATAAGCATGGTCAATAAATGTTTAATACACACCTTAATTAATGGTTATTTAATGTTTATTAATGCATTAAGTAATGCTAATTGATGTAACCTTATTGTAAAGTGTTACCGAATTTTGCTTCGAGGATTTTTTGTAATCAAATTATTCGAGTAGGAGTCGTTTCAGCCCTAGTCTGCTGTTCCAAAGTCACCAGGGGAGGATTAAGGTGGTCAGGGGCCCCTAGGCTGCTCTTTGTGTGAGGCCCTCCCCCCTCCCCCCCCCCCCCCCAATTAGGGCCGTACAATTAATCAAATTTGAATCACGATCACGATTTTGGCTTCCCACGATCAAATTTGCGTGATCGAGCGATATTTAAAATGCGTCATTCCCTTCATAGAACAGTTTTTGCAAAGCCAATCTAGCGCTCCATAAACCACTGTCTGATCACATGTCTCCATGAGCCAATCAGAGCTGTTCCCTGCCTGCACCGCGCAGCTTAGTTTCTAGATGTAGACCGTCACAGAGGACAGAGTAACTCCACAACAGGTAGCAGTCGGTCATCATAAGCCGGTCACGATGTTTACCAGTAAACACAACATTTTGTCCCATCCGTTTTGTTTTTCAGACAACAGCAGTGACCATAGTGCTAGTTTGTGTCTTTTAGCTCATAGCTTTAGCAGCAGACTGTTGGACGTCCAGCTGTTGGAATCCTACAGTGAAATACAGACACACTACACCGTTTAGCTGTCAGCATTTTAGCCGTGTTTAATCCAGTTACTACTGTGGCTAACGGTAGGCTAACGCTACCTGCTGTGTAACGTGTTATTAGTGTTTACTAGCGTGACATGCAGCGATGTTTATGTTGCCTCTAACGTGGGTTTCGGAGCATCAGAGCGCAACGCAGACATGTAAGTAGCAGTGTAATGAGCCACAGAAATCCACGTAGCTATTTCGTCTGGTAGATACCAGGCACCACATGCGCCGTTAACGTGAACAGAAAATTGCGTTGCCTGTATATTTCACGGCAAAAATGCATGTGTGGAAAGCGGTTGCACAACGGATGTATGGATGTATTAGTAAGAATGTAGCACAATATGGATGTAAAAGCAGTTATAATTGTATAATTATGTGACAATAAAATTTGTTTTGGCTAAAATCAACAAATAATCGTGATAATTAATCGTGATCTCAATATTGATCAAAATAATCGTGATTATCATTTTGGCATAATCGTGCAGCCCTACCCCCAATATATATTGTTGAATAGAATTGTAATAAAACATTACAGTTTCTCATCCTATTTTATGGTACAACTGGTATTCCTAACAAATTGGGTCTAGGCCTAACACCATATCATTGTGCAAATTTACTTAATTTCTACCTAGTCAGGAGTCGTGAGGGCCAAAATACAACCAGCATCATCATCAAGAATGAAGACTGAACATAAAGATTGCGTCATTTACGTGCATATTAAGTAGCCACGTTGGTTTGTTTTGGTCTTATAATCTTGACGATGTGCCTGAGACCGCATCAATTGATGAGACCGCATCAATTGATCCTACATTAATCCATTTAACAAAACTGGTCAGTATAGGTCACACGAATTACTTGAAATAGTATTACTAAATTACATGAATTGCTAAAAGATAGATAAATCATACACAATTACTTATAATACATTTTATTGATAAAGCGCGTTTCAGTGTACTCAAAGACAATTTACACAAGTTGAAATTATTATAGAAAATAGCACACTAACACATTCAGTTAAAAAGTCAAAAAAAATCATGTAGCTAGATTTTGAGATAATGATCATACTGTGGTCTATACTAATGGCTAATGTACAAAAACACTATTAAAAGCTTAAACCAGTGTTTTTATTTTCCCCCTCAGGCAAAGAGCTGGGGCACGTTCAATATCAAAACGGCACGTTTCCTGGGAACGGTGTGCAACGGCTTGCATTATGTTTTCATGTTTTCTCTCGTTTGGTGGGTGTGTCTCTCGATTATTGGCTGTGTTCCAGGTGATACTCAATCAGTAGAGAGTGTCTGTAGACCCGTGGTAATTAAAAGGCACTTGCACACACACAACAGGATGTCCAATGCACCGTTTCAGTTTAAAAAAACATCCCTTTGTTAGCCTTTCTCAATTTTTGGATGCCTATGGGATCATGATAATGTTATTTGAACCCAAAGACACGGAACAATTGAGCCAAGAATAACATTTATTTATTAAGAAAATTCATTATTTTTCTTAATCTGTAGGAGTCGCTGAAATATACAGTATTTCACCTTTTTTGACTACACACTCGTGAGCTGTGTATTACTGCTTCACAACAGCAGTGTGTACATGTTGGAGAACAAAAACTTATTGTCACACTTATGCTACTGAACAAATTCAAGTACTGCTCATCATATTGTCCACTGTCTATCATAATGTCAATTATTTCAGTAACCAAAAAAAAAGGCTGTCTTTGCTACAGCCTCCACTCCAGTCCGTTGCCAGTCGGGGATCCTCGATGGCCCTCGGCTTCGGACTCAGGAAAGTAGGATTCCTCGGTGCTGCTGCTGTGGCAAGAACAAAAGATTTGGGTTATTATTCGAAGAAGTAACTTTTAATTCATGGAAGTTTTTTTTTTATTTTTTGTTTCTTCTCCCTTTGTTTTTAAGAAGTGGTTGAATAATAATTGTAACGTCAGTCTTTTTTTTTGCAGATGTGAATAGAAGACCAGTTTCATTAAGTAGAATATGGCAAGCCAAATGTTAACATTGTTAAATTCTCTGCTAAATTTTCCTCAGAGGCTCCAACAATAAGGCCATTTGGTCAGTAGGTGTATTTTGAATACAAAATGTAACCTAAGTACAACTGCCAAAGGGTTAGACTATTTACTGTTGATAGATGGATATGATTTAATAATAGTTTATTACCTACCCATTTTGAAGTCTGTGTAGGTCTCCTTCTTTGGCTTTCTCTTTTCTGGAATCATCACTGCCTCTTCCTCTGAGCAGGCCAATTCAGCAGTGTTCGTCAAATCATAGTTTTCAAACTCTTTCCTGTTATCTGAAAGAGATTAATATACAGAGGTAATTAATAATTCAAGTAAAATGTAATAGATAGTCCAGATAGAGAAAGTCTAAGAACCCTTGAATACACAGGGGGTTGAAAAATAGAGCAACAAATAAGAATCATGAGTGGAACTGCACCTGCCCCAAATACTGGATAGATTTGCATTACAGGTGTGTAATTAAATCATGCAAAAAAAAGTTCAGAGTCAAAGCCCTAACACACACACACATACACACACACAACCTCTGTTTTTACTGGCTCCTTTTGACGCAAAGGATCAGCGGTTCTACTCCGAGCTCCTCACGGATGACTGAGCTTCTCACCCTATCTCTAAGGGAGACGCCAGCCACCCTACTGAGGAAACCCATTTTGGCCGCTTGTACCCTGGATCTCGTTCTTTCGGTCATGACCCAGCCTTCGTGACCATAGGTGAGGGTAGAAACGAAAATTGACCGGTAGATTCGTCACAACGGTGTGATAAAGTGAATGTAATACCACCCCCACTGTGCCAATCCTCTGGCCTTGTCTCATCACTCACAAACCCAAGGTACTTGAACTCCTTCACTTGGGGTAAGGAGGAGTCATTCCCTAACTAAACATTATTTAAGACAAAATCACAAAGCATTAATGTTGCATCAATATAAAGGCAATTGGTAAACAAAATAAATGAAATCAGCACTCACAAACTAGGCAGACGTCAGAGAAATGATGTAGTCTTTCTGTTTTGTCCTACAAATCGATGAAGGCATAGCCTCACTTGGGTTTTTGTTTTAATTGCAGCTTCCCAACCTGCTCTTCTATGGCCCTCCTGGAACAGGGAAGACCTCAACTATCTTAGCTGCTGCCAGAGAACTTTATGGGTGAGTGAAATGTAAATGTGTTGTGGGTACGAAGCAGACATTTCAGCTCCTTCCAACTCCAGAAAGTCCCATCAGCTGCCTTTCGTTGTAGTTTGCAGGGCTTACTCTGGCCTGGTGCAGGATTTCCAGGTAATTACTATTTTAGAAAAAAAAAAAAAAGTCCCACATGGGATTTGTTGGGTTTAACTAATTATCGCAGTTCCACCTACCAATGAGGGAGCCGAGTGCTTGTTTCTGCAGCGTATGTTTGAGGAATATACTGTACGGCAGCAGCGGTAATAAAGTCCTTGCTCGTCATTAGATGCTAGTCACAAAGCTTCAATCTTTGCACTCTTTCATATGAGTATGTTTCCGTCAACGACTACTACCGCTAACCCTGCGCCTTCACTGACCGACTATGTTTGTGATTTTAAAAAAAATGTGTGTGCACGTCACTGTGTCAAAAGCTGTCTGTGTGTGTCTGTTTTGAATCAGCACGTCAGGTATTTAAAGGTGCAATATGTAATACTGACAGCTAGTGTTTAAAATAGTTACTGCATTACGAATTCAAAATACTGGAAATAGTTGTCTCCCCCACACCCACCTCCCCAGACTCGAAGTTCATGGAGGTTGCCAGGCTGAGACCGCAGCATCCACAAGTGTTGCTAGACGCTTATATAAGAGATATAGTATTTTATTCTATCTCTTTACATAAATATTTTTTTCTACTACTGTGGGCTAACAGAAACGATCATACATACATTTAAATGCCATATAAGGACGAAGTGGAAAATTTGCTGCGCGCTGGAAATTCACGTGGTGTCAAAGAAAGGAAAAGTCCACGTCCCGATGGGATTGGGGATCAGGTTTTGAAGAACTGTGCTTGTTTCATCTTCCAGTTGTCCTTACAACTGCATAAGGTCCCTTGTCTTTGGAAGGATTCAGTAATTGTTTCTGTGCCTAAGATTCAAACTTCTAAGACCCTCAATGACTTTAGACCAGTGGCACTTACATCTCTTGTTATGAAGAGTTTTGAAAGGCTAGTGAAGGATGCACTTTTGCATTCTGTACAGGATAAGTTAGACCCTCTACAGTTCGCCTACAGGTCGGGCAGAGGCGTGGATGACGCAACATCTTGAGGAGGCCAAGTCCCTTGTTCGTCTACTATTTATTGACCTCTCCTTCGTTTTTAACTGCATTCAGCCTCATATTTCAGCAGACAGGTTGAAGAACATCCATAACATTGATAATGGACTGATCTCCTGGCTGATGGATTTTTTAACAGTGAGGTTACAACGGGTGAGAGTGAACAGTGTTTTATCAAATGCCCTTTTATCTTCTACTGGGTCCCCCCAGGGCTGTGTCCTCTCCCCTCTTTTATTTGTTGTATACACAAATGAATTCCAAAGCCATCAGGAACGGCGCCACATTATTAAATTTGCGGATGATTCTGTCATTGTGTCCCTCCTCAGCAGTGACGACTCTGAACATGGCCCTGTAATCGATGATTTTATTGATTGGTGTAAATCCTCTTTTTTACACATTAATGTGGCAAAAACAAAAGAGATGTGCATTGACTTTAAAAGAAATCCCACTGTCTTTTCCCCAATTGTAATGGACAATCAACCAGTTGAACTAGTGCAGCAGTACAAATATCTTGGGACTGTGATCGACAGTAAACTGTGCTTTGAGTCACAGGTTGATGCTGTGTGTAAAAAAGCACATCAGCGCATGCACTTTCTGCGTAAGCTTCGCAGTTTTAATGTCAACACTGTTTTTATGAAAATGTTTTACTCCTGTTCTATCGAATCAGTTCTTACTTTCTCTTTAATCTGCTGGCACGGGTCACTTTCTGTTAAACAGAAAAATCGCATGCAAGGCATCGTGAAGGTCTGCAGCAAAATTGCGGGCACACCTTTACATGAGCTAAATGATCTGTATAAGGCCAGATCCTTGAAGAAGGTGAGAGCCATTCTGTCTGATCTGAGTCATCCCTTGTGGGGTGAATGTCTGATCTGAGTCATCCCTTGTGGGGTGAATTTCGGTTGCTACCCTCCGGGCGTAGATATAGGCCCAATCCCAAAGTGAGCCCTGAGGACTAAGGACTAAAGACTCACAGACTTAACTGATCTCAGGTGCTAAGTGAGTGAGTGTGTGAGGCCACATGGGCTCAGATAGGTAGAATGGGATTGGGACAGCACTTCACGAGATCACATGTTACCTGTGCGACGTTTAATAACAAACATGTTGCTGACATTTTCCGGGAATTTTCATTTTAAGTTTGTTGTTTCCACGCGGCCATGCCACAGTAGACGGCTGCCTGATTCCACATTTTTTCAAACTCTTGTTTTACATCTGGACAACAGGCCTGTTCCATTCCCGTGGTCGTGCTGTTGTTTACCTTTGTTATTTCCGGATTTTCCTATCGTCTCCACGGTAGACGTCACAACGCTTTGAACTGTGGGTAATTCCCTTTGGTGAAGTCTGCATCGATGCAGACTCACGGAAAGGGCTCGGTAAGTGTGTACTCAAACCCTCACGCCCTTTGAAATTCGACATTGGGACGACCCTTAGCCCTTACGAATTTCGCGAGAACGCGCACCAAAGTCCGTGAGTCCGGACTTTGGGATTGGGCCATAGTCTGCTGCGATGTAGTACAAATAGATTCAAAAAGTCTTTCATCCCGGCTATTATTCCCATTGTAAATAACATCCTCTAAATTATGTTGTATTGTGGTTATGTTTATTTGTTGTTGTTTGATGTGTATATTTGTTACTGCTTGCTGTAATCCAAATTGCCCCTCGGGGATAATATAGTGACCTTGACCTTGGCCGCTGGTAGGGGCAGTATTACAAATTACAAGTTGACCTACTTTAACTTAACTACGGTGCAGATGTCCGTGCTCTGTGTAACGACAGTACAGTGGAACGTTTGCCTTTAACAGAGCGACAGTAATAACCTAGTATACCATCATTACTGAGATTAAACTACAACCCCAAATCAGAAAAAGTTGGGACAGTATGGAAAACACAAATAAAAAAAGTAGTGATTTCTAAATGTACTTTGACTTGTATTTCATTGCAGACAATACAACAGCACATAATTTAATGTGTTCCTTGTGATTTTTATTGTTTTTGTTTGAAAAAAAAAATCCTATTTGGGTTCTTGCAACACATTACAAAAAAAGTTGGAACAGTGAAGCATTTACCACTTTGTAATGTTGCCATTACTTTTCACAACACTTAAAAGACGTTTAGGAACTGAAGACACCAAGTGATGAAGTGTTTCAGGTGTAATTTTATCTAGGGATGCACCGATCCACATTTTTTCACTTCCGATCCGATCCCGATACCTGAATTTGGATATCGGCCGATACCGATACTATTCCGATACCAGAGCTGTTTGCTTTAATATTATTATTATCATTATTGTTGATTTTATATGATGCTGAAATAAACTCCTCTCAATGGGCAAGTATGATATGGACGTACGTATGCATGTATGTCCCAAAAGGCAACTTGAGGTAAGTATAAGGTCAGAAAAGGAAGTCAGAAAAACAGGAAAAATCTCATTCTGAAAACAGATATGCAACAGTAAGGGTTTCAAATTGATTGTCATGTCAATATTTATTACATTCCCAAAATGTCAAATACTTGAGTCTTGAAATATAAGAAAAGTGCAAGTGTAAAAATCTCTCTCTCACTCACACACACACACACACACACACACACACACACACACACACACTATCAATAAAACAGTGTGTGAACAGCGCAAATCAAGCACACTGGCTCTTGTAGCATCAACAAATCAACGTTTTAAAATGTCAAATATCTGAAATATAAGAAAAGTGCAATAACTGTAAACATCTTACACACACACTTAGTTACACACACACAGACACACACACACCTCTGTTTTCAAGGCTGAAACAGCAGCCGCCGGTACACGATCCGGGGTCTCTGGGGGACGCAACAACGGGGAAATGAAACGCCACAAGCCAGCGACAACACCGGGACAGACGGTTGTGAAAGTCCTGTTTTGTTTTTGCATTTTGCTGTCTTGCTCTGCGGTGTTTCCACTGTGAAGTATTTCCAAACAGCGGACACACAGTATAGCATTGAGCTAGCCACAATGCTGCTCAACGCTACTATCCTGCTAGCTGGCTACAAAATGCGGAATGGACTTCCTGAGCGGGGACGTGTCTCATAACTCTGTGTCTCATTGAGCCGCGCCTCCGTTTAGGAAATCTATTCCACAGTTTGCAGCCAACCAGCAGACCAGCCAGCAGGAATCACTTTTGGAGCCCTTTCAGCAGACAACGTTAAAGTGCAGACATGGCTCATGGTATCGGAAATCTCCGCAGGTTGGATCGGGAAAATCCGATACCTGAATTAACGCTGGTATCGGTCCCGATACCGATACTGGATCGGATCGGCCCCATCCCTAATTTTATCCCATTCTTGCTGCAAACGAGTCTTAAGGTGGGCAACAGTACGGGGCCTTCATTGTCTCATTTTGCGCTTCAAAATGCGCCACACATTCTCTATTGGAGACAGGTCGGGACTGCAGGCAGGCCAGTCAAGTACCCGTATCCTCTTCCTCCACAGCCAGGACTTTGTAATGTGTGCAGAATGTGGTTTTGCATTATCTTGTTGAAATATGCATGGACGTCCCTGGAAAAGATGTCTTCTTGAAGGCAGCATATTGTGCTCCAAAATCTGTATGTACTTTTCAGCATTAATGGTGCCATCACAGAAGTGCAAGTTACCTTTGCCATGGGCACTGACACAACCCCATACCATGACAGACCCTGGCTTTTGGACTTGTTGCTGGTAACAGTCTGGATGATGCTTTTCTTCTTTGGTCCGGAACACATGGCGTCCTTTTCTCCCAAAAAATACCTGAAATACTGATTCATCTGACCACAGTACACATTTCCACTGTGTGATGGTCCATCCCAGATGCCTCCGAGCCCAGAGAAGTCGACGGCGCTTCTGGACACTGTTAACATAGGGCTTCCTTTTGGCACAGTACAGTTTTAACTGGCATTTGTGGCTGTAACTACGTATTGTGGTACTTGACAAAGGTTTGCCAAAGTAGTCCTGAGCCCATGTGGTGATATTGCTTATAGATGAATGACGATTCTTGATGCAGTGCCACCATAGGGATCGGCGATCACAACTGTTCAGCTTAGGCTTGCGCCCTTGTCCTTTACGCACTGAAATTCCTCCTCATTCCTTGAATCTTTTAATTATGTTATGCACTGTTGAAGGTGAAATAAGCAAATGTCTTCCTGTCTTTCTTTGAGGCACATTGTTTTTAAACATTTCAATAATTTTCTCACGTATTTGTTGGCAAACTGTTGATCCTCGGCCCATCTTTGCTCCTAAAGGACTAGACCTTTCTTGGATGCTGCGTTTGTACCAAATCATAATTACAATCACCTGTTGACATCACCTGTTTCAAATCACATCATTATTTAACCAATTTACCAGATTACTAGCCCTAAATTGATCCTGTCCCAACCTTTTTGTGGAATGTGGTGCAGGTCTGAATGACAGGAAAGGATGGATATTTTTGTCTGCAATGAATTACAAGTCAAAGTACATTTAGAAATCACTACTTTCTTTTTTTTATTTGTGTTTTTCATACTGTCCCAACTTTTTCTGATTTGGGGTTGTACTTTTAAAAAAGTTGACTTTCATTTATTGTGTAATCTAAGAAGGACTTTGACTTTTTTGCCAGTCAAATTCACTTTAATATATGGACCTCCATAAAATTAGGATGATTTTGTCATTTTAAGCCCTGAGGTTGATCATTCACCTATTTCTTGTTGAATCCCGTCCTTCTCCACTGTCCCTCCTCCAGTCCACACCTGTACAGACAGAGGGTGTTGGAGCTCAATGCCTCTGATGAACGAGGCATCCAGGTTGTCAGAGAGAAGGTCAAGAACTTTGCTCAGCTCACAGTGGCCGGGACTCGTCCAGAGTGAGTCAACATACATTGATTGCATGCTGAAATATAGGTATATGTATGTGTACATGTGTATATATGTATATATTTGTATTCATGTATTACTCCTAATTATTTGTATGTGGGACAGGAAGATGTTTGATTTGTGGTGTCTTGTAATCCCATGTGGGATGGGCCAAGGTGTTTGGCATGACACAGAAATATTAAATAAATATAAATAAATTAACTAACTAACTAACTATAGGGCAATTTTCCTGATAGTTGCTCTGAACAATTATCTGAACTACCTTACCATTTGTGTAATCATTTCAAATGTATCTCTCTCAGTAAATTCCAAACTCTTGCTAAAACTTTCAGTCGCTGTGTTTTTCTGCTTTTGTAGTGGGAAGCTGTGTCCTCCTTTTAAGATCATCATCCTGGATGAGGCGGACTCCATGACTGCACCGGCTCAGGCCGCTCTAAGGCGGACCATGGAGAAGGAGTCTCGCACCACCCGTTTCTGCCTCATCTGTAATTACATCAGCAGGTTAGTGGACTTATCACAATCAAGAACACAAAAACACACACTGTGTCTGATCCTGACCCTGCTGTGTGTCTGTATGGTCTCTAGGATTATTGAGCCTCTGACCTCCAGATGTTCCAAGTTTCGCTTCAAACCTCTAGCCAATCAGGTCCAAGAAGAGCGTCTGCTGGAGATCTGTGAGAAGGAGAACCTCAAGTACACCAAAGGGGTAAAAGAGAAAGAATATGACAGTGTTGCTATAATGTGGAAAGAAAAACATTAGTGCTGTCAGACGATTAAAATATTTAATCACGATTAATCGCATTAATGTCGTAGTTAACTTGCAATTAATCGCACATTTTTATCTATTCTAAATGTCCCTTGATTTCTTTTTGTCCCATTATTTTTTTCTCATTTTAATGCTCTTATCAACATGAAAAAGTGTATCGGTGGGGGGGGGGGGGGGGGCTGTTAACCTACAGATGTTTCCCAAACCAGAACTTAAGGACAAGAGTATATTTTTGCATGGATCCATCAGATAGTTCCATTAAAAGCATGTCAGGAAGGGATATTTTAATGGCTAGTATAAACAGGAAGAATGATACAAGAAAAGAACTGTTTCACTGTACATATGGGCACCCGACTTGAAGAAATGTGAACCTATCCTTTAAAGCATTATGATTTCAGGTCAAATGAGTGTTTTTCCTCTGGAGAAAGACATGACAGGTCTGGATCACTCGTGAATTTCTTTCATACCTAAGAGAAAAATCCAAGTACCAGAAGAAAATTGGTGACTGTAAACGCACCTTATGTTGGCAGCATACAGACTGTAGGACAAGTTAATAAAAAATGTAAACTTGATTTGATCTTTTATTAAACAGTGTTCGGTAGGGGTGCATCAGTACACACAATTCACAGTTCGGTATGTATCTTGGAGGCTGCCTGAACACTGTTTTTGTTTTATTCCGCTTAACCGCTAATCAACACATTCGGGTGATGTGGGAATGTGTTTTTCTACAGTTTACAACAGGTCAACGCAGGATGCATTTCAGATTTGAACAGATGTCTGATGGAACAGATACACTTCTATTTTAACCAATGCTGTGGTCTACACCAGCCATTTAACTCAAACACTTCCAGGGTTTCCCGCAGCACTTTGCAGCTAAGGCGGCCGCCTAAGCAACACACTGTGGACTTGTCAGTCTCGCAAGCGGCGATGGCGTGTGTGCGTGTGTTGCCCCCCTGAAGCTCCGACATACAGACAGAAGAAAGTAGCTGCACCTTTGCCAAAATGAAGACTGAAAAACAGAACTATTTTGGTACAGACATTTACTCGCCATGTGGCACATAGATGTAGATATAGATAGATATAATTTATTAATTATATATTATTTAAATTTAATATTTAGTGTTTAATAAATAAACAACCCACCCCCACCCCGGTCTGACGGCAAACCCCACCTTACTACCACCGTAACTAACAAACTTTCTGCGGGAAACCCTGACTTCATGGATAATCTTTTTGGGCCTCAGGTCTGGCAGAGAACTTCAACTGCTTTCATTGTACAGCTGGTGTAGTCAAGGTGTGACTGTTTCTGTTCATCTAGAGTATTGCAGAATTGGTGAGGGTGTCTGAGGGAGACCTGCGGAAAGCCATAACCTTCCTCCAGAGTGCTGCGCGTCTCAACGTCGACAAGGAGATCACAGAGCGAGCTGTCCTTGAAATAGCCGGGGTGAGACATACTTCTTTGTGTCTTATAGGAGACTGAAGAAACTGATGATTTATTAACTGTACTTAAAATGTCCGCACACTTGAAACCTTCTTCACCAGTCAGGTCACACTGTTGTGCTCTCTTACACTGTAGGTCGTCCCTCCCAAGATGATTGACCACTTGCTCCAGATATGCTTCACAGGAACATTTGAGAAGCTAGAGGTTGCTGTCAGGGTAAGTGTTCTGACATGTCAGTGCTTTGACCCTGTGATTGTGTCATGAATTTGCAGCACTTTAGTGTGACATGCATTTATTTTCTTGTTATTAATTTAGGGCCAAAGACTTCAGGCTCCTTTTTAAACCATCTATAGTGCATGGTCTAAAGTATATGGCGCAGGTGCATTCAGTGTCTAACTCCACATTTGGTAGTTAAACAATGCATATTAGGGGCACAAAGTAAGGTGCAAAGGGATTGTATTTAGTCCATATATTAATTATAGGTGTGTTTTTGGTAGGGCAGCACAATTAATGGCAATTTTATCGAAATTGTAATATGGACTAGTGCAATATCCAAATCACAGAGGGGCACAATATTTGTTAAAGGCAAAATATGTGTCAAACCATTCTGAATGAAGTATTGTGGTGCTGCAGAGACGGTCGGCCTACAAATCCTATTAGTTAGGGAAAGTTAGGTATTTGTTTTGCCAATCTGCAAAAACAATTCTTACAATAGCTGTTTTTACCATGTGTTCCTATAGGTGTCTAGTAACACTTCCCAATTTATCCACGGCCAAATCCTCGGGGAAACGCCTGGAGAGCCAATCAAAGTTGGGGTGCCCAGAATACCAATATTAGCTTTTGAGATGTCTAACTAGGGGTGTTTAGGGGTGCTGAATCCATTCAAGCCATTAGTTTTGAATAAAAATTAATTCTTCCATTCTTCACCCAAAATTTTGGGTGAGATATATCGAGATATATCCTACAGACTCTTTCTTTGGTACAGATCCTCGCAAGAATCACACTATAATTTAAATTTTTTTAACATTTAATATTAGTCAATGAAAATGAGTGATACAAACATGATCATTCCCTTCAATATTGTAAATCATATTACAATTGCAAAATCAGTCAAAATAATTGCAGTTAGATGTTTTCCTCATCGTGCAGCCCTAGTTTTTGGGTGTAACATGTATTCAACCAAACATATTTTAAACACCCTAGGCTGAGAGATGATTTGAAAGTAAAATTACTACTAAAGCCGTATTGATATATTTACAAAAAATATGTATTGATTTATATTGTGTATAGAGCTGAATAATCAAAAAAAGCTGTCAAATAAATCAAGTGCAGTAAAATGTACAATATTTCCCTCCTTGAGATGTAGTGGAGTAGAAATATAAAGCAGCAGAAAAATGTAAATACTCAAGTTAAGTACAAGTACCTTAAATTAAGTACAGTAGTCAACTTGAGTAAATGTAGTTAGCTACATTGCACAACTTGAAACTATGTAATGAAGTTTGCTAATGCTATCTAGTTTAGCTAACTTTACATATCAGGAAGGTTGCTTCAACATGATTTATTTGCAGTCAAACAAAAGAGTGCTTTATTTCTAATTTCAATGTGGAATTGCAAGAAAGTTTTAGAGCAACAGAGACACAGATCGTCTCTATACCATAGAAACTCACTCCTACCTGCAAGAAGGGAGCTGGAGAGAAGCTGTGCTGCTGCAAGAGGACGCGCTAATTCAGTTTATTCTGAGCGCAAGTCACTGAAAATGTCACTGTCTGTGTCATGAGCTCATAATTCATATCAAATATTTTGGCAGTAAACTATTACCTGTGGCTATAGCCAAATAGCCAGTTTATAAACACACCCCTGAGTGGTGGATTGCTATATAAACGACTGAATTGGGAAATTGGAGAAGCATTTAGTTTTCTGCTAAGGGAATGGATTTGCTCGGGCACGAAGACCATCTGCCGTCTCCCAATCCTCAACAGCCCCTTTCACACGGAGAGTATCGCCGTAATGAAGGTTTGCCGTTATGCCAGCTTTGCTTTTTCACACACAACCAAAATGAGCAAAGGCAGCATATTGTGTGTGATTTCACATAGCATGCAGGAATTGCGGGAACAAAATCTGAATATATATATATATATATCATCACCATCCATTAGGGTATAAGTCGAATTTCATTGAACAAACCACCCAATGAAAACAGTATTTAAAAAAAATCAAAATTATTATGCACAACAGAGTTTCAAAGCATGTTTCAAAGAACTGAAAATGGTCATTTGCTGAATTTGCAGCATTAGGAGGTCATATTTACTGAAGTCAAAAGCTATTTCAATCAAACACATCTTAACAAGGCAAGTTTTAAACGTGTCTTTAGCCTCTAAACATGTTTGAAATGTCATTACAAGTGCCTACCCATGTGCAGTGATTCCTTCCGAGGGAACACAGCGAATCTGACTGCAGTAGATGTGACAGAAAGGCATAAAAGTTGTGTTAATCCATACCTCAGCAAAAAACAGGAAATAAACAGAGGTATGGATTAACTTTTTTTGGGGACAGGGATGATGGAGTACTTTAAGCAGGCTGGTACGTGGCATGTCTCAAGTGAGGTGTTAAAGATGTCTGTGAACACGGGAGACAGCTGATCAGCGCAATGCTTCAGAATTGAGGGAGAGACAGGCTGCATCGCATAACCCTTATTTATTATTTTTATTTTAAATGTGTAACGGAAATTTTTTGTGGTTTTGAAACAGGGACTTTTTCATACCAAAGTATACCTTTAAACCAGTAACCTGCCCATGCCTACTTGCATGTGGGCGCTGAACATGTAAAAGACAACTGCGGTCTGAAACTAGCAATAACAGTTGTGCTTCGCTGTGTGCCATGCAAGTGTAAGATAGAGCCCTGGATATTTAATCATGAAAAATAAAGACATTTAAAAAAGCAAGCCACAAGCCAGATGTATGTCTCATTCTCACGTTAATGTCTCTTCTGTCAGAACATGGTGGATGAAGGCTATGCAGCCACACAGATCCTGAGTCAGCTCCATGAGTCTATCATAGAGCAGGACCTGAGTGACAAGCAGAAGTCGGCCATTACAGAGAAGATGGCGGTAAGTGATCTGATGTAGCGCTGGTTCTTGTGTAGCTAAACAAAACAAAATGTATCGCTTTGCACAGCATCGTCCAGTCCAGAAAGAGTGCCCTGTGTTAGTTGTGTAATTTGAAACTGATATGCAGCAGGGGCGTTTCTAGGACTTGAGCAGATTTGGGGCTTAGCCCAGTCCCATTTAAATAAACTGAATGCAATGCAAAACAGTGTTTGGCCAGCTTGTTAATAACCAGTGTATGTTAATTTTAGCTGCCCAGTTTGTAGATGTTATTTAGATGGCACCACTATTTGGCCTAATCATAACTGGTCTGGCAACCCAAAGGTCAAGTTTTTGTCTCCAGATTTGTTTGGTGACTTATGATCCGGGGGTCTGGGGGTCCACCCCCATCATTTTTTTTTACCATTAAACACTTCATTTCCTGCATTCTGGTGAATTTGTATGCACCTATTTCTACCTTTTTCTGAAACAATGTATGCTGGAAATATCTTTATGTAAAGGGAAACAGATTACAATCCAAATATAAACACATAATGGAATATATTGCAGTAAGGCTCTCAGGCATTCTGTATTGCGTTCATCTATCTATCCTGTAGATCTGCTTTTCTAATTCAATTTTATTTATAGCATCAAATCATAACGAGTTATCTCAAGACACTTTACAGATAGAGTAGGTCTAGACCACACTCTATAATTTACAAAAACCCAACAATTCCCGACATTCCAGGAATTCCCCCAAGAGCAACCATCAATGCAACAGTGGCTAGGAAAAACTTCCTTTAGGAAGAAACCTCGGACAGACCCAGGGTAGGCAGTGGCTGACGCAGCCGGATGGGGGCAATAACGGTCACAGAACAGATAATGAAACAGAAATGTGAAATTGTGGTTGTAGGAGCGTAGCAGGGGGCAGCATGGCATAGCAGGGAATTGCGACAGAATCCCGGTCACAGCTGGAACCATGATTTTGGTGCCACCCTAAACATCATCCTGGGTGAAAAGAAACAAAGACTCCGGGGAGCAAGCTCCCAGGGCTAGGTTAGTAACACACATATCATGGACGCACAGAAATGGGAACAGAGAGGAGAGAGAATCTCAGTGTGTCAAAGGAAGTCCCCCGGCAGTCTAAAACTAAAACAGCATAACTAAGAGAGACAGGTTAAAGAGAGGTGCCTGGTCGGGCTCTGAACTCTTCCCCAACCGGATCGGGTTGTATCGGCCTGCCTCCCTCTATTTTGATTATGTCATTGATTATATGATAGATGAATCTAACGACCATGAAGAGAAGCAGGTTTGCCGGGTTAGGCGGACGCTGCAACTCCTCACTCCCTAACTATAAGCTTTATTGAAGAGGAGGGTTTTAAGTGTACTCTTAAATGTGGTGACGGTGTCTGCCCCCCGGACCCAGACCGGGAGCTGGTTCCACAGGAGAGGAGCCTGATAGCTGAAGGCTCTGGCTCCCATTCTACTTTTAGAGACTCTAGGAACTACAAGTAACTCAGTATTCTGGGAGCGCAATGCTCTAACTAATAATTTATTATATCTGAGTCAGCACACATGTAGTGAAGGAACTGTATAGTGGTGATGGGAATGGTTCAGGTGGAGTAAGGGTTTGGGGAACAGACAGCGTCTCGGTCAGAAGACGTCAGATGATATTGAGTGATGAATGAATGAATGAATGAAGCAGGGAGAAGGTAGGGTCTGAGGCAACACCAGTGTTTTTTTATTTTATCATTCAGGTTGAATTTGATTAGTTGCATTGTCTGTGTGCTGCAGAAAGAGATAACAAAGACATAATACAATTAGTGAAAAGTGGTCAATTAACATACTTCAAACAAACACAAATGCACAGGCTCTAAGATAATACAACAAACAATCTTTCCACATTGTTCATGGCACATGTCTGGCAAACTGACTAACTCATGGCATAAAACAAATCAAAATGATAAATTGACTCACGTTAATTCATGAAGACGCACACAAGATGCATGGGAGTGCTGGCATTGGACTGCAAAGAGTTTCCAATCAATTTATAGGCAACAGGTGAGGTGGGCGCGGTAAGGTGGCAAAGTATCCTTGAAAGAGCGAAATGGAGTACAAAGGAAATGGAATGGCAGGAGTCTTCATGTAGCCTAGCATCATTTGCTCTTCCCTCTTTTGCATCTTTTGTTGGGGAAGTAACCTTAAATGTGCACATGAGTTATTCACCTCAGTGATACATTAATTCATTTTAATGAATTAATAAACCCTTGGACTGTCATATTTCAGATGTGTTTGAGCAAGATTCCTGCTCATGTTCAAAACTTTGTTTCAAAATATATCTGTGTCCTCTGAGATTTGGAGGAGAGAAAAATAAAGTGATAATAGGTTATTACAAGAATACAGTCACTATGTTTCAGAAAACAATCTACCTGCACAATAGTCTACTGTGCATTATGTGATTGCTCTGCTGATACTGTAGATCTCAGACCGGTGTTACGGTTTAACTGGTTTTTGAATTAACTGGTGATAGAGGCAGATGTGGTGTAGGCGTGGCCTTTCAGGACCCATTCTGTCCGTTGCCAACTAACCAGGAAATAAACATACGGATCGCTTCGTCTCTATTTTACCGATATTTCACATTTATTTGTCGGTGTGAAAATTGAAGGCAAACGAGTTGCTGAACATCTTCGTCCTGACAGACATGCATGCAAGCAAGCATTAGCCGTTGTCGTTACGAAATATCTTCCGCTGTCTGCGAGTGTGTCACTCACTGCAAGCCACGGAGACACCGATCGACTTGTGACATTGACATTAGTAAACACTTCACCGTTAAAACAACACTGTATCTAAAATGTAAGCAAACTGGAGTATTATATATTGTAGCAAAAATATATGTCTTAATGTAAGTAATTAGCTGGGGAAGTTTCATGTTGATATCTGTTGTTTATTTTTACCCTATCACCTGTAATGTAGTGTGAGATATAGTAATCTATTTAAAGGCCGTTATCTCCAAATGGGTTTTTTTCTGATATTCTGAGTCAGAAAACTCAACTTCAGCAGCACTTGGATACACCAAACTTTCAGGTTTTCTACGTCTGAAGGCATTTACAGAGGGGTTTGTTCAGATGTCATTCATAGCCTAATTTATGTAACATTTTATACCTAAACGTGGCGAAAATCGATTTGTATATGGCTGTTGACACCATATTCTGATTAATGCAGTGATAAAGGGATATCTAAAAGTATCTCTGTAAAAAAAACCTTTGACTCTAATATGTCAACAAAATAAAAAGAAGAACTTGGCTTCCACTTTGTTTATCTTTTTTCTATAGGCATAGTGAAGTTTTGAATATTTAAAATTACACTATATCAGGAATGTTTTTTTCATGTCATTTTCAACTATTGGATTATAATGGAGATAATAATTATATTGCAGATATTCAAACATTCAATGACATAAGATTGACTTTATTGAACCCACACTGGATCGAACTCCTGCCACTTCAAGTCAACTTTATTTTTCAATTCTGCAATATAGACATACAGAGCAATTTAAAATACGTTTTCCACGGTGATATGCATGAGAGAGATGCTGTCTTATCTGGATGAAAGTATAAAGAATGTGGTTGTGATGAGCCTGTAGCTTTTAACGTAACACATCTACGTAGCCTACAGAAATATAATTACATTTCTATTTTAAATGCCTACAGATGTACAAGTTAATCTGAGCAGATCACATTTTGCCTCAGCTAGACTGTCTCCACGCTGCGTTCAGCTGGGTGTAAAAACCTCACATAGCTTATGTTTTACTTACAGGCTGTATTAAATATAAACAGCTCTCAATACACATAATCCATGTTGTACCGTTATTGAATTAATTTGTGATGCCGTTACAAGAACGAAGACAACGTAGGTGGCTGTCTCGATGCCTGTTAACAATTGGCTACTGCAAACGTCAGTGTGTTTTCCAAAACTTTCCCGTTATCAGTGTTATATTTGTAGCTTATCATTCCGTCATTCATCTGACTTCAAGTCGATTTGAGATGCTTCCATACCGAGATAAGTGAAACATAGGCTACTTTCTGAGGTGTTCCCACGTAGCTGATGTTTGTGGAGATCAGTGGAAACGACTGACGCGAGATTAACTTGTGACACAACTTCTATCTACCGTTGATTGTGTTTTATATTGAATTCTACGGACGTGCATTGTTCTTATCACTACGATAGTCTACACTACACATTACTACTCATTTTACAAATTTGGACAAGACTGTCAAACTCCCATTTTATAGCGATTTGGATATTATCTAGAGGCGCAGGGGTTGAAAAGTGACATCAGGTTTGTGCTCGTGTCCTTATTGTTAGCTAGTTTGTTATCTATAATAGGCCTACCAGCGTTTTATAACTCACTAAAGCGTTTACTATGAATGTCACTAGATAATCTAAAGAAATCGGTGTCTCCGTGCCGTGGTTTACAGTCAGAGACCGTGGTAGAGACACAACGTTATTCGCCAGACAACGAGTGACATTTTCCTAAAGAAAACGGCTCATTTGTTCATGTTTGTCTGTCGAGTCCTGAACTACTGTCCCAGCAACCCGTTCCTACAGTAATGTTTCACAAGACCCCGACAAATGAACGACTGTGAAAAAAGTGGCGAATTGATCAGAATTGTTTACTGCAACCTCGCCTGCTGCAATACATGCAACCAGTTAATTTAAAACCAGTTAAAACGTAACCCGACGGTAGTAGGCTACCTGCTGTGACACAAATTAATCTGGGCGCACTGCGCTCTGTTTTGCTCATTTTAGCGATCTAAACTCTGTGTTCGAGCTGCGGCGTCAACAAACACCTCAGACTGTTTAATGTGTTTTGTAATTAGGTTTATTGAAACAGGATTATGACACAAATAAGTGACAACATGTACATTTGAACGATTTATTTACGTTTGCAGTATTTCAAACAGGCATCGATCTAGCCACCTACATGATCGTTCCTGCAGAGTTTCTCATGGCAAGCCTACGTCGCATCTGGAGTGTCACCAGTTAATTCAAAAACCAGTTAAACCGTAACACCGTATGACAGACAGAGCCCCGCTTGAGTCTTTGAATGAGCGAAAGGTTAGGGAAGTATGCTGCTCTAAGTCGGAGGTGGAAAACCAAAACTATGGCAGAAATACACGGAGCACAAACGCGTCATATCTGCTGCAGCATCTCCACAGTAGAGCACGTCCTTTATAAACCTGAAGCTGCACAGAACACAGAACGTCTCTCGGCCGTGGCTTGGTAGCATTGCATTTCCTCCAACTCTTTTCCTGGTTTTCCTTCTCCATAAACAACATGAAATCAAGGAGAGGGTTAACTTTTCCTGCTCCAGATTTCCCACTGTGGTCAGAACAGGGGAGACATTTTGTTTCTCTCACTATGACTCCAGAGTCGATACTCGCTCCGGAGCTAATCGCCGTCACTCTCTCACTTCCTCCTTGCTCTAAAACACACTCCACACACACGTACACACACACACACACACACACACACACACACACACACACACACACACACACACACGTCGGCTCCACACACACACCAGCGCACAAGTATAAAACATCATGCCACGGCGTAGCCTACGGCGAAAGCTCTGCGTGGAGCCTCCGCAGAACTGTAAAAACCCCTTTAGTGACGGACCGGTCTTCTTCAGAGCTCTGTGTGTTTGCATCTGAACGATAGACTGTAAACATCACAGGAACTTCAAACTAAATCATTAGTATTTCCCTCCTAAACTTTGTGTTGATGGCATCAATGTATTAGATTTGGCTTTAAGTTCTCCGAAAATTACACCTTTCACAGCTTTCCTCACTTAGAGACAGTTGCTAGGTGATAGCAACAAATACGGCATGATGGTCAGACCTCGCATGTAGTTGCCCGTTCTATTCGCCTCGGAAAAATAAACTGGACAAAGTTACAGTTCTACCATGAGTTCTAGCACAATGAAATAAGGCAACTTATGATTTTGGGGGTTTACATAGGCTATATTCCGGTTTCATATTTGTCAGCCAACTTTTCAAAATATATTCGGGGCTACACTCAAAACATTCGGGCTGAAGCCCCGGCAAAATCGGCTGATATCTGATATGCAAAACTTGGCATTTTTGGAATCGGTTCTAATTTGGAACCGGGTTTTGGTTCCCAAACAGGAAGTCAGTCATTTCAATTTTAGTGTTAGAAAGTTGTTATAACTGCTCACCATATAACCATATAACTTGTTATAACATTGTCCAATCTGCCCAAACACAGCAGCTGGGTTTAGGCTACATTTAACATTAAGCCTGCCCTAAAAAGCTGCCTTTTGTAAGATCGTAACAGGAAAAGATGGCACTTCTACCAGGGCTGGGCAATATATCTATATCAAGATATGAGAGCACAGATAACGTCTTAGATTTTGGATATAAAATGGCACAAGTGTTGTCTTTTCCTGGTTTTATAGACTGCATCACAGTAAAGTGATGTAATTTTCTTAACGTACAAGACTGTTCTAGCTGTTCTATTATTTGCCGTTATCCACTTAGTCATTTTATCCACATTACTGATCATTTATCACAAATCTCATTGTTTAAATATTTTGTGAAAGCACCAATTGTCACAATCTCTACAATATCTATTTTTATCTGTGTAGTAGAGGCAACATTTAATGAGCAGTATCTGGGGTTTTGTAAAAATAATCCAATATACAAGTCAATCATTTCACAGATTTATTTTCTAGGTCCATAATACACTCTGATGGTGTCATGTAGAAGTTAATGTTGTTCAGATGTACTTTTTTATAAAACCTCAGTTTGTGCTTGTTTTTCCTCTGTGTTTCAGGTTGTCAGTAAGTGCCTGTCAGATGGTGCAGATGAGTACCTTCAGATGTTGAGTCTGTGTTCAGTCATCATGCAGCATGCCTCCCAGAACAACTAAAACTCCACAAAACAGCATACTCTCCCCTGGGAGAGTACTGACACCTGCTTTTAGCAGGATCAATAACTGAGACATCAGCACTTCACTCGGATTCAGAGTTTGTTCACAGTTGCAGTTTTGGACGTCCACCAGTAGATAACCAGATAATATTGATGTTTAATTTTCGAGGTGTTTCTCTACACATAACTGTCTCCCTCCTCTTATTCAATAAATAAGACCCAATCATGTGAACATGCTTTCAAAATCTGTTACTGTTAAATCAACCATCAGATGTCTCTTTATTCATTTTATTTCATTTAACTACTTAGCAATATATTTTTCTACACTATTTGCATTTGGGGAAGTATTTAATACATTTTATATTACATTTTTTTATATTTTAACCATTTGTTTCCTTGAAGTCTTTGCTCGTGATTAGGGCATACACTACTCCATTACAAAAAATGTAATTGTATCATCTGACCCAGTCTCAAACTCATGCAACAACCACGGAAAGAAGTTAGACCCAATATTGGTGATGTTTACAAGTGTATATGAAGCTCAGCGTTAATTATTTCAGGAAGACTTCTATGCTTCACATTTCTCTCTCTACCAACCTAATCAGCTGCATTGTCATCACCTGAATGTGGGCGTTTACTCTTTCAGTTAAACCAACCAGATTTGCCACGAGTCTCCATGAGCTATCACACTGTTGCATTCAATCTTTAAATCTGTTCTACTCTGCTGCTGTCAGTTGTCATTTCAGGCTAAATCGATGCAACCCTCTTCCACCCCATTCACCTCTAGTTCTTATTCCCAGCACCTCCAGTTCTTATTCCCAGCACCAAGGGTTCCTTCATCAGAAACCCTGCTTCACATCACATCCATCCAGATCTTTAGGCATCATTTATCTCTTCATCACCTCCACCAGTGTCTAGACTCCATCGGGGGATATTCCTATATATCCACGGCCTCTATACCCCTTATAAACTAACATGCGAAATTGCCAAAGGACCTAACATATCAACCTATTATGCACTATGTTCATTAAAGGAACACAGCGACTTATTGGGACTTTAGCTTATTCACAGTATACCCCAGAGTTAGAAAAGTCCATACATACCCTTCTCCTCTCCGTGCATGTCGTAACTGTCTGGCGCACCCACCGCTAGCCTAGTTTAGCACAGATCCTGGAGGTAACCGGCTCCATCTAGCCTACTGCTCCCAATAAGTGACAAAATAACACCAACATTTTCCTATTTACATGTTGTGATTTGTATAGTCACAGCGTGTACAAATAAAAAGGTCACATGAGACACAGCCATCTTCTAACACACAAACAAACTGGGAACTATATTTTCAGAAGGCGAAGCACTGCTACTTGTTAAATGCCTCCATGGTACTTGCAGACAGAGCAACAGCGGGACATTTTTAACAATTTTCACTATCTTATTCATTATTAAAGTCACTTCTGACATTTTAGGCGAGAAATGAACTGTTTAGATTTCGAATATAGGCAGTCTTCCGAAAGTCGTTGCCAAATTGACAATTTCCTTCAAAGTTTTTGGAGATGAGAAGCTCCATAAAGTGAAGGGACTGCCAGCTGGTGGCGGCGGGGGGAACGCTTGTTCGCCGGTCGGCCTGTCATCCTGGGACGCCCCGCTGTAAACTAGCGGACTCTCAGACCAGTCTTGTAAATAAGAGGCTTTTATTTCGCAAATTGACGGATCGTTTGTTTAAATATGACAACACATGTCCATCATAAGATTAACGGGAACTTGTGGTTAACTGCCTTTTTGGCGTTAAACTCCACAAGCGCCTGCGAGCTTGACAACCTCGCTGGTCCGCCGTCACACATATACACACTTGGCCGGTGAATGCAAATGGAAAAAAAGGTTTGTTTATGTTATGTAGCCTACCTTGTTTTGGAACGAGTTCGGTTTGAGACTGAGTGGTTGGCTGATTCTCGTCACTAGTGCCTGGGTTTTCATCAATATCCATTTTGTTTATTTCCGAACTACCGCGGGCGCTCGCTCGACGAGTGAAACACATGACTAAAAAGCGTTGTCATTGGCTGAGGGTGAAGCCCTGAACTGACGAGTGAAACACGTGACTAAAAGGCACTTTGTCATTGGCTGAGTATGAAGCCCTGAACTTCGTGAGAGCTGTCCTATCAAAATAAAAGCCGAGGAAGGATTTTTTTTTTTTAAATATAAAATCAAAGTTATTAAAAATTAAATCGCGAGCAGGGTGAATCGAGATCGCGATTTTATAACGATTAATTGTGCAGGCCTAGTGGCGGGGGGAGTACTATTCTATGTTAGAGACACTGAAATGTAATGAAATCAAACTGGATACACCATTAGAATGTTTGGCTTTGAATGTTGTATTATCCCCTAAGATGAGTTTTAATATTGTAGTGCTGTATAACCCACCATCTCATGATGTTTCGTTTTATGATAACCTAGACAAACATTTTAAATATGTAAATATTTGCACCGAATCCATCTTTTTTGGTGATATTAATATTAACTGGCTAGAGAAAAGCCGTGTAAAAAACTTAGAAGAGGCTGCTGTCAAAACACTTCAGCAGATGATGAAGAGCCCAACATGGATTACGCGAACGAATAACACTATGATAGACCTGATAGTCACTAACACACCCCAGCGAATCATCAGAACGTATAATTTACTAACGGGGCTCTCGGAAACTCACTAAAAAGCGTTTATCAAAATTCACGAACGAAAGTAAACCAGGGAACCCGGGTATCCCCAAAAAATAAGATGACACAAGTTGAAAATGATCTAAATAATTTAGACTGGAATAACATTCTACAATTGAATGATTTAGAAAATTGTTGTAACTCCCTGATGAAAAACCTCACAAACCTGATTGGGAAATACACTAAGACATTCAAAGGTACACAACGAGTAGAGCATCTTGAAAGCAACAAACTTATCAACTCCAAACAGTTTGGATTTAGACCAGGGTACTCTACAGAAATGGCTAACTGCTACCTTACCGAGAACATTAAGTAAGTTGGACAAGGGTAATGTTGTGGGAGCTGTGTTTATAGACCTAAAAAAGGCCTTTGACACCGTGAACCACAATATACTCTTGAATAAATTCACCATCTTCAACTTCTCTGAACATGCAGGGCTTAAAGTATTCCGGCACTGTGCTGGATCTCCGACGTGCGGAAGTGAGGAAAAAACAAATATTTGGGAACTTGCATGCAGTTTAATATTTTCGAGTCAATTGATTTCACCTACCATGGTAGGTGAAATCAATTGACTTTGACTCGGTTCACAATGGTTCACAGTTATGACTCTTGCTGTCATGTAATGTAAGAAGGAGTTTAATGTCAAATGTATGCTGACGATACAGTAATTTATGCATCAGCTAGGACACTAAGTGCAGCAGCAGAGACTCTGACGAAGGAAATGAGTCTTGCGCCTGACGCAAATCTAAAATGGGTTGGTCTGAAGTAGCTAGGTGTGGTTTGGGCATAACATGCAGTAAACAGTCATCTCACATTGCCTTTAAGAGCAGGCACGCTTCCATGGCGGATTGCTATTATGACGGCGGATTTGCCTGGAGCACGGGTTCACAGCTTTCCTCACTTAGAGACAGTTGCTAGGTGATAGCAACAAATACGGCATGATGGTCAGACCTCGCATGTAGCTGCCCGTTCTATTCGCCTCGGAAAAATAAACTGGACAAAGTTACAGTTCTACCATGAGTTCTAGCACAATGAAATAAGGCAACTTATGATTTTGGGGGTTTACATAGGCTATTGTCCACTAATTTCCACTCAATTTGTTTCACAGATATGGGCCAAACACCACTTGCCACTTTATATTTTCACTTCTATTTCCTACTCATTCTTACTGTTGTAGTCTATGTTTAATGACTAATAAAAACATTTCATTTTAAATTCTAATGTTTACTGTATTATTTTAAGTTGAGCTGGCATAACTCACTGCTGGTGAGTACTTGACAATTACCAACTTGAACTTCAAAATCACATATAGAAAGGCCCACCGAGGTACCCACCAAAACAGATCGAACTCCATGTCAACGTTTCTCGGATTTAAAATAAACATTCTAAATTCTAGAAGCTCGCAACGATTATATACTTCACTAACTGCCACTAACTGAAGGAACTGCCACTAACTGAAATAACTTGAAATTTGCTGTCGACTGCTGTTATTAGCTATATCATTATATATAATTAGATTGTAATATAACATCACCACTAGAGACCGCTGTCACCACCGGTAAGTTATTACGTTAGCTACATTTGCGAGGGGAGCAAACTACAAGCTAACTTCAATTACATCCTAACGATTTGCCGTTAACGTTAGCTAGCTGCTACATAAACTCCTATGGGAGCTATGCTAGCTGCTAACGTGTCAACAGTTAGCTCGGCAGCTAACGTCATTTACGATCCATTTCCTTTTTATATCAAGTAGTTACACAATTTACTAGCTAGCACAACTTTTTCAATGACCGAATCATGTAATCCCACCAATTCCCCCGTAATGAGATAGTTTGACGCTACATTAGCGAAAACCGCTATCGTAACGTAGCTAAATACTAACGTTACGGTAGCTAGGCCATTTGATGCTATCACAATAAATGCTAGCTATTCGGAGCTAGCTACGTTAACTGCTATCGATATAACAACTGACGACCACAAAAGGGTGTAGCTAGGCTTCATGTAGTTACTCTGATAACAGGTCTAGCTACAACCTACAAAGACAAACACATACCTCTCAAGTCTCACGCACACACATTTCAACCCGTTCACACGCCACACCTTGTATTTCTCACGCTGAGAAATTACCAGGATAACGCCCACCAAGTTGCGCCGCTATTTTTTAAACAGTGGAACAGGTAGAGGAATCAAGTGAGTTCCCCATAGAGTTCAGAAGGCCCTGCCACGCACCAGCTAATCAAATAAAAAATATAGCTACCGAACAGCCAATCAGAAAATAGCATTCCTGTATCCGGGTAAAGTTAGATAATTCTTGCAACAACGTTACATTCTGATTCCAATGACACATTCACGCGCTCGCTCGATACATTGATTCAGATGCTCGCTGAAGTAGCTACAGAAGAGGACAGCTGAGCTGTTTCATGGATACACATCTCGCCAAAGTGGCTACAGAGTGATCAACGTGAGAGAAGACCATATCCTATGAGTACAGTAAGTCATCTCATCATTGCTGGAGAATATATGTGTCCAGGCAGCTGGTATGTTAGCTAGCTAACAGTTTGACCAGAGTATGTGAACTAGCTTAGCTAGCCGGTTTAATCCCGGCTACTTTTGGCAGCTATTCTGACACTTTAGTATTCGCTAGCTAGATTATTCACAAAGCTGGTGTGTGTTGGACGTCAAAAAGTAACTTTACCTGAAAACAGCAGATGTTTCATATTTAGCATCTCACATCACACTTTCACTCACTGTGACCACTACTACGGTCAGAAACGTGCCAAAATATGAACAATAACGTTTATCTGCTAATGTTAGCTGCCGACCGTTACCTTGAAACCATCCAGCAAATAGACGTTACTGTAGGGTGCAGTTACCTGAAACAGATGATTTAACGTCACCGCTCATTCTGTAGCGTCGTGTAATTATGACTTTATATACTACTAGCTACATAGCGGAAAACCCTGTTGTGCGTCTGCCCTATTTCTGATACTGTGGCAGCAGAAATCAACATGGAGGAAACACTGGGTAGATTTTGCACCTATTATTATTATTTAATAATAATATTATTATTATTATAGCTACATATTGAATCGGCTGCAGGGCTACTCTGACAGTTTTATATTTTTATAAAGATACCCATTTTATAATAGGCCTACCCATAACACTTTAATAACAATACCCATAATATTTTTTTTCTTTTTTTTCTTTAATTTCTTTCCTTTTATTTTTACCGCACAACCTCCTGGCCCCCATTGTGAAAACCTTTGGCCTAGGCTATTTCATTATATTTTATCCAGACAATGCATATTATTAATTATTGCATTTGTCTATTTCAAAGATGTCAGGGAAAAGGCAAATGAGCATTCTTTCATTCTTCGCTCTGAAGGATCAGCTTCCTAAAAAGGTGGCCAAGTCAGAGGAGACTGTGGAGAAGACAATAGTGAAGGCAATAGATGAGGCAGTGGAGGAGACAAATAGGGTGTCAGTAGAGGATGAGTCAGTGGAAGAGACTGGAGGACACCATAGAGGAGACAGTGGAGAACCCACTGGAAACAGGGAAAAAGAGAGGACTAAGTGGAGCAGCCACCTATAGGTGTTCCTTTAAGAAGGAGTGGTCAACCCGATGGCCATTCATCACAGTGGGAACCACCAGCTTCTTCTACTGGTGCTCAGTCTGCAGACAGGAGAACTCATGTGCCCATCAAGGCGTGAGGGACATAAGCAGGCATGTGGAAGGCAAGGGAGCAGAGGTGTAGTCCAGGGTATACGCTGGTACACGGCGTATACCTACTTATTTTTCAGTCAGCATTGCATATACCCACTTCTAAATCCCCCCTGATGCGCACCATTCAGTAATATCTGTGAGCCAGATTGCCTATTTTCTTCCTCAGGGATAGTGAAGCCATGACCCACCCTCCTCTGCCTCTAATAGAGACAGGCGCTGTAATGGCGACTAGCAGCAGCTGAGTGCAGAGTGAGAGTGCGACTGTGTGTCTTTTTTAACGTTTTAACTGGTTTTAGCGGCCCTATTAACTTGGATTTTAACTGATCTGTGTGTAACGATCAGAACAATGACTCACCTCAGTTTGATGGGTTGTTTTATCCTTTTTATGCTCTTATGCAAACTGTTGGGCGCACTCTGCGAACAAAAGGAGTCCCCCCAATATACCCGCCCCCCAATATACCCGCGAGTTTCTCCTGTACCTGCGTAACTCCGATGCGGGCATCGTGGACTCCCAGGCGGCTTTTCCACCAGAGATCATCCGGTCGGCAGCCCCCGCAGAGAACCAGAGTTGGGCACCAAGGACAGGATTGAGGAAGAGGGGGAGACGCGGTGGCGTACGGCAAAGACTGAAGCGACAAGGCCATCGTCGGATACCTCTTCCTTCAATTATCCTCGCCAATGTCCAGTCCCTTCGTAATAAAGTGGACGAGCTTCAGGCAAAAGTAAAGTTCCTTTCGGAGTACAGAACCGCCTGTCTCCTCGCCTTGACAGAGACATGGCTCAAAGATCAAGATCAGGATTCCGATCTTGAGTTGGACTGTTTTGGGGAGCCGGTCCGTCTTGACAGAGACTCCACAGTGACGGGAAAATCACTTGGTGGAGGCTTATGTCTTTATATAAATAAGAAATGGTGCAATACGGTGATTGTTAGAGAGAAACTGTGTACTCCTGATATAGAACTTTTGTCGGTATCTTTGTGGCCCTTTTATCTGCCCAGGGAATTCCCACAGATATTTGTTACACTTGTTTATATTCACCAGAAGGCTAATGCCGACTTAGCGACTCAGGCTATGGTGAAGTGCGTGCAGCGGCTTCAGGGGATTTCACCTGAAGCACCAAACTTTGTCATGGGCGATTTTAATAACTGTAAACCAGGGAGGTCCCTATGTAACTTTTATCAATATGTCACCTGTGCAACACGATGGACCAAAACGCTGGACCTCTGTTATGGATCCGTCAAAGGTGCTTATAAATCCTACAGCAGAGCTCCTCTTGGCATGTCTGATCACAACTCTGTTTATTTGGTTCCGTCCTACAAACCGGTACTGAAGAGAAATAAGCCGGAACGAAAATTGGTTCCGGTTTGGTCAGAGGACTCAATACAGTCTCTACAAGAATGCTACTGCTGTACTGATTGGGATCTATTTAAAAATGAATGTAAGGACATTGATGAGCTTACAGAGACTGTTTCCGCATACATAACCTTCTGTGAGAATTCAGTCATCCCCCGTAAAACCATCTCCATATATCCAAATAATAAACCTTGGGTCTCCAAATCTGTTAAAAGCATTATAAATCAACGAAATATTAGCTTCAACCAAGGTAACATGACTCAATATAGAGTACTTCAAAAACAAGCTAAAAAGGAAGTTAAGCTTGCAAAATGTAGATATAAGGACAAAATTGAGAACATGTTGAGCACAGGCAACTCACATCCTGCATGGGAGGGTGTGAAAGCCATGATGGGGATGCAGTCTAAGAAGTGTCCGATTTCCCTCAATGGCATGTCTGACCTTGCTCTATCAAATGAACTGAACTCTTTTTATAATCGTTTTAATACCTACGATTTTAAGGAGGAGTTGTCAGCTTTTAATAACGTTGCCCCTGGACAGAGTCATGTCCAGGTTGACAGAAACAAGGTCCTGACACTCTTCAGAGGTATTAAGGAACGGAGAAGTCCCGGCCCCGACGGCATTGGTGGCCGTATACTAAAGAACTGTGCTGAACAGCTGGCAGATATTTTTTGCTTTATTTTCAAGATGTCCCTGCATCTCCACATCGTTCCTAATCTTTGGAAAGACTCAATTATTGTTCCGGTGCCTAAAAATAAGGCTCCAGAGTCTTTTAACGACTTCAGGCCTGTTGCACTCACATCCCTCATTATGAAGACGTTGGAGAGGATCGTGAAGGATGATCTTTTGAACTCTGTACAGGACCTATTAGACCCGTTTCAATTCGCCTACAGACCTAAACGGGGAGTGGAAGATGCAGCATGTACTCTTTTTAACCTGATCTATACCCATCTGGAGGGGGCAAAGAGCTTTGTGCGGCTGCTTTTTATTGACTTTTCTTCAGCTTTTAATTGCATCCAACCACATATTTTAGCAGGGACTTTAAAGAGTACTTTTAATATCGACGCTAGTCTCATCTGTTGGTTGATGGACTTTTTAACTGACAGGTCTCAACGTGTGAGAGTGAATATCATCTTATCCGATGTTCTTCTTTCCTCAACCGCTTCCCCTCAGGGCTGCGTCCTCTCTGCGATCTTATTTATTTTATACACAAACGCATGCCAAAGCCGGCACACTGGGCGTCATATGATTAAGTTTGCCGACGACTCGGTAATATTGTCACTGCTGACGCACAACGACCCCGAGCATGGAACTATTTTAAATGATTTTACAGAGTGGTGTGAGTCTTCTTTTATGAACATTAACGCGGAAAAAAACAAGGAAATGCTGATCGATTTCAGGAAGAATCCCCTCACCCTCTCTCCTACCTTTATTAATGATCAGGCTATTGAAGTGGTGAAGCAATATAAATACCTCGGTATTATAATAGACGACAAACTCAACTTCGAGCCACAAGTTGACGCTGTATGTAAAAAATCACACCAACGCATGTTTTTCTATCGTAAACTTTGCAATTTCAGTGTCGATAAGACCTTTATGCGGATGTTTTACTCTTGTTTTATTGAATCTATTCTTTCTTTTGCCTTTGTGAGCTGGTTTGGGTCTCTCACTCTTAAAAACAAAAATAGGCTCCAATACATAACTAAAGTGTGTGGCAAAATTTCCCAAAACTCCCTGATTGACTTAAACTCTCTATATGAGATAAGGACTATGAAGAAAGCCCAGTCAGTCCTGGCTGATATAACCCACCCTCTGAACAGCGACTTTAAGATGTTACCGTCTGGCCGCAGATTCTGTCTGCCAAAATGCAGGACAAACAGACATAAAAACTCTTTTGTTCCTGCTGCTATAGGCTTTGTAAATAAGTCACTGTGAGATGTGTATGTCTGTGTAGTTTGTATTTATTTTGTCTATTATTGATGGGGTTTGTTTTCTGTATAGTCTATGTGTTGTTTATGTTGCATTCTATTGCTGCACAACGAATTGCCCCTCGGGGATAATAAAGACTCCTTGAACCTTGAATTGGCTGGTACTCGCTGCTTTCACTGATTAGATTGGTTAACTTTAGGCATGAGGACTGATGAGCCAATCAGAGGCAGAGTAGGGCGGGTCATGCCAAGGAAAATATCGCTAATACCTCAGGTGCCAGTGGAAAAAAAAAAAAAAAAAAACCTCAGGTGCCGGTGCCACTTGACTACGATAACGGCAGCAGACCAAACAACAGATGAAGAAATAACACAAGCGGCGGTGTGCCACCCCAGTTGATGGAAGACATCATTCTGAGGTAAGTTTTAAGGTGGTTTCCAAATTAATCATTATTTTAAACTACTGGCAAATTGCCAGTGACTGCACATTTAGAGGAGAAGATATGTTGCCGCCAATAGTTAGTGCGAGTCGGCTAACGTTATGAAGCTAGCTACGTAGATTGGGATAATGTGGGGAAACCGGGGCATTGTTGGTTTTCAGTAAGTGTTTAATCAACCCAGTTCATAAGAATTTCATACCAGACTGATGAAACTGATTATCTCAATGTCTATGAAGCTTGTTTATTATTGTAAAGGTCTAAATTATAACGTTAGCCAAGTTACTTAGCCCTAACTAACCTATATGATCTAGTTTAATTGTATAGTAGCTAAGCTGGTAGTTGATTTTTAAGTAAGTTAAAACACAAGAATGGGGACAAATAGTTTAAGATTTAGCCTAAAACAATATTGAGGTCTAATCAGGCTGTCTTATTTTGTATAGGGACAGATAACAATGAAAAGGAAGGGAGATATTGCTGACTTTTTTGTAAAGAGGCATAAATCAGGCCCAGATCAGGCCCAGGCAGACCCCACCCCTAAAACCAGCAGCCCTGGCAGCTCTCAACCGGGAGCTAGCCAGGCAAGTCAGTGTGAGCATAGACAAGGACCCAGTCTACCACCACCAGGTCAGAACACACAGGCAGTAAATTGCATCTCCAGTTTATTGAAAAGTGAAGCCTCACACTGTAACAAAAGGTGATTTTGACAGATTAAGCCTCATTTTGAATGTTGATTTAGCTTGTAACAATAGATGAATTTCTGTGTGATGTTATTTATTTTATTGCCCTTCTATTTATTTTGTCTGTATCCATGTTTGTTTTTTACAATGCTACTGTTATATAACATTTTGTGTTAAATTTGTTGTTTTTTCGTTAAATAAACTCTCCCAAGTATTTCACTCACTAATCTCCTGTATGCTTCAGCTTTACTTGCTGAAAATATTTCCACTTGGTTATGCAGATTGTTAATGTAAAGAGGGGGACCCATGTCTTGCTGATGATTACATGTAGTGTGTGTGAGTGAGTGAGTGAGAGAGAGACAGGGAGATGCATAATTAGTTTTGTTGTTGTCTGTAGACATCAATAATGACTGGCCAGACCTGTGGAGTGCTAAACAAACAGAAGACTTCAAATCCAAGAACCCCTGGTTGGGATCCAAAAACAAAAAATTGGGTAAGTTTAGGTAGATTGCTAGTTTGGGTAACTTCTGAAACAGTGGGCACAGATAACTTTGTTTGTGTGTGTGTGTGTGTGTGTGTGTGTGTGTGTGTGTGTGTGTGTGTGTGTGTGTGTGTGTGTGTGTGTGTGTGTGTGTGTGTGTGTGTGTGTGTGTGTGTAAAGGACCATGCACACGTACAGCTGTGGATACAGGAGTAGTTACATTGTTTGTTTATGCTTCGCAGGATGTCTGGTCTGTAGCAGTGTGAACTCCATTGGGATCGACAAGGAGCAAGGTGTATCGCTCTCAAGAGAATGGATGAACTTTGAAATTCAAGTGTCTGGCCAGGGAAGTAGAACAACAAGTTTGTCAGTCTTGAGAAATAAGGTGAGGAAACATGCGTTGTCCAAGGCCCACACTCAGGCTGTGAAGGTGGCAGAGCAACAGAAAGAAGCTGCCATTGAGAATGCAGTGGAGACTATGACTGAGTCCTACATGAAGGAAACTGAAGCTGTGTTTCGAACAGCCTACCATCTGGCCGAAAAGAACCAACCCTTTTCTGACCATGAGAGCCTCATTGAGTTCCAGGAACTGAATGGTGTAAAAATGGGCTCAATACTTCATTCACGTTACAGTGCAACACAAATAATACAACATGTTGCTAGTGAGATGCAGAGCAAAATCATCAGTAGCATTATAGCATCATCCAGTAAGTTAGATGTCCTAATTGACGAGGCATCTTCTTTAAGTCACAAAGCTGTCATGACAGTTTCTATTAAAGCATCAATTCAAGAAGAAAGCCCTGAGTTCATATTCCTGGAACTTGTTGAACTGGAAAATCAGAGAGCAGATGGCATAGTACAGGCGTTACTCACCTGTTTAACTAATGCTGGCTTTACAGAAGAGTGGCTTCATGAAAACTGGGTAACATTTGTATCTGATGGAGCCAGTGTCATGCTAGGAAAGAAGTCAGGAGTAGCAACCAGACTGACTTTGAGATTCCCAAAGCTTTTTGTATGGCACTGCATGAACCATAGACTTGAACTTGCTGTGTCAGATGCAGTTGATGAGGTAAACTCTGTCAATCACTTTAAAACTTTTATCCAGAAGCTATACTCTCTGTATAGTGTGTCAAACAAAAATGAACGTGAACTTGTTAATGCAGCAGCTGAAGTAGGCTCACAACTTCTTCGCATTGGCAGAATCTTGGATGTACGCTGGGTGGCCAGTAGCTTTCGGACTGTTCGTGCTGTTTGGACATCCCTGGGAGCTCTTGTGCAGCACTTTAAAAATGCTTGCAGTGATGAGATGAGGTCCACCAAAGAGAGGCAGATGTACAGAGGTTTGTTAGACCGTGTTCAAAGTCCAGAATTCATTTGTGACCTTGGCCTCATGTACGACACTCTCCATGAACTAAGTCTCCTGTCACAGGAGCTTCAGTCTCGTTCTATAACGCTCCTCAGAGCAGAGCATCTGCTGAAACGCTCAATCAGAGTGATCCAGTCATTCAAAGAGAGTCCAGGTGAGAAATATAGTGAGGCTTTAGATGCAAAACAGACTGGGGAGTATCGGTCTATAGCCCTGAAAACAAATGCAAAGCTGAAGTCTATCAATCCAGGCCAGTTCTTACAAAGCCTTGTGAACAATCTGGAGAAACGCTTGTCTTTTGAAGATGAGACCATCATGGACCTCAGCATCCTTGATCAGAGTAAGTGGCCATCAAAGCCCAGCATCCGCCATGGTGAAGAACAAGTTAAGCGACTGTGCACGCGATTTAACTTGTGCACAGACCAAGCACTGAATGGGATGCGGGACCTACTGGAAGAGCCCAGTAGTGAGCCCAAGGACCTAAAGCCACTTATGAACTGTATGAAAACATTCCCTGTCAGTACAGCAGAGTGTGAGAGGAATTTTAGCCTTATGAACAATATAAGCTCAGACAAGAGGGCTGTCCTTCTGATCTCAAACATATCAAACGTGATGATGATTAATATCAACGGCCCACCAACTTCCAAGTTTGATCCTAGAAAATATACAAGGACCTGGTTGAAGAGCCATCGTGCTGCCTCTTCGGTGCGTTCTAGACAGTGCAGTGTGAAAGCTCCTGCAGAAAGCAAATTTGTCTGGAATATACTGTAGTATGAGCAAAGGTCAGAAACCCAGTGCTGGGTTGAGAGAGTATATCACTGTTGATGTGTTGTTAATGCATATATTTTTGTTAATTGTTAACTAAATATTGTTGTAACATATTTTGTTGAATGATTTACCGGTAAATGAACATGTTCAAAACAAAGCATATAGCAATATGAACAAGGATGCATTGTCACCTTCAGATTTGAAGTATTTTATTTAAATAAATGTGCAAAAAATAATCGAAACACCATTTCCTGTTTGCCTCATGATAAATACATTTTACATTCATCCAGGCTGCTTGTGTGACCAGTAGTAACTACAAACTGCTCCTAATTAAGTCATGATCATTTTATAATAGTGAGCAAGTAGAAATGACATATTTTTGGGTAAACTAAATCATAGTCTTACATGTCACTGTTTCTAAAACAGGGCTTTTTCTGGACTACTTAAAAAAAAAAAAAAAGGTGAATACTGAGAGTATACCCACTTCTCCAGGGACCACTACACCACTGCAAGGGACATCGAGATAAAGAACAGGCTCTAAAATCAGCCAGCAGTGTTGCACAGTTCTACATGCCAGCAACTTCTGTTGGAGGCATGAGTGCAGGGCTGGACTGGCTATCGGGCATACCGGGCATTTTCCCGGTGGGCCGACGCACTTTTGGGCCGAATCGCCGATATAATTTATAGGCCTTTGTTTTAATTTTTTTGGGCCACGCGGCCCATAGATAACTGACAGCGGCCCATTCGGTAATTGTACAAAAGTCCGTCTGTCAGGACTGATTGTGGGTGCATGCCGGGGGGTAACGCGGACACGCGCCTTACCGCAAGCGGGCGCACGCGCCACACGGAGAGAAAAGTGGGAGAAAGAGCAAAGAGACTGTGTGCGTCCAGAGGATAATCAGTTGAGATCGCGTATGTGCGTCTTTGAGAACTGTAAGTCCATAGCTTACGTTGTCAGTTCATTTGGGCCTGTTGTTGTATTGGTCTGTAGTTCTTTTACATTGAAGTAAGTTAGCTGGTAATTTCGATGTTTGTGTTAATCACCTGTTAGCTAGTTTGCACGTGGCTGTTGATTTATAATGCAGATTGTTGGAAGCTCTTGCTCACGTTTGTATTTAGCTACATTATTGTATTATTATTGTATTGTATTATGCTGCAGTAGTTACATTACATTGATATAGTGTAATTTATAGTGGGTTAGTTGTTGTTTGCTAGCCTATATGTATGCTTCATATCAGTGCCGATCCTGACCTCCCTGGGGCCCTAAGCAAAATTCTGCTAAGGGGCCCTCTACCTGACCCGTGATGCTGTGAGCTATGTAAACCATTTGCCATTGCCACACAGTCACACCTGCCACTTCAGTGCTCCCAATACAATCCTCCCTCCTTTAAACAAAACAGTCAAAGAATAAGTACAACAATATAGAACAGAATGAGGTTCAAACCAACAATATTTATTGAATAGAGTATTTTCTATAAAATTAAGATAAGTGAATATTATTAAATAAGTGAATATTAACGTAAACATAAATAACAAGAAAATAATAAATTATAACCCTGAACTTTGGCTTTTGGGATTAACTTTGGTTCTCTCTACAGCCTGGGCATTTTCGGCATCTGTATGGGCACCACCAGACTATTTGGACTGTCTAGAATAAGTAGTAAATAGTACAATTTTTGTACAAGTGAACATGTAATTCCTGATATCAAAAATAGACATTGGTAGATAAAAACTAAATAAGGGGCCCTACTAGTAAAAATAATCAAGAATTCACATTGCAAATAGTAAAAAATCGAATTCTTGATATCAAAAATGCATAAACTGTTAATGAATAAAAGCTAAAATGGCATGTTAAAGTTTTATTTATTTATTATGCATGTTGAAGCAATTCTTGATTTATGGTTATTATTTACTGAGGGATGTGCATCCATATTGACCAGTATGTCCAGCTAATCAACATTTTAAATTCAATATAGCCTATAAATCGATGTCAAATTGTCAATACATTGCTTTCCATCTTGCATAATTAGTGCAGTTGTTTAGAGTTTTTAACTACACATTGTCTGAGACTAGATAATCAGTGTCTTAAAAGTATGTATAATGTGTACTTTGATGAGGCGGGCCATCATTCACGCCCATATATTGTAGCCTACAGTCTGTCTGGTCTTCACATATATTTCTGCTTGAAAATGCGCGTTTCATTTGTGCACGCGCCTAACGCATGATAACACACCCGACGCGGTTATCTTTTCAGAGCTGCAGTAAACAAACACCGTTGCACTTTGTCGTTTATCAAACGTAATAAATAATTGTATTTCACTCTCACGTTTGTCAGGCACAAAGTCATAAAACACAGCCCTGGAAGTGACTGGCGTTAGCAGCTGACAAGAGATGCACTGCCTGCCTGCCCAGCTAGGTTAGCAAGACCGAAAAAAAAACACAATAGAAATGCACATAAACATAACTTTGCTGACATCAAACTTGGAGAGGAGAGAACACAAGTTTACCTGATTGTTGTTCCCGCAATTCACTTTCATGGTGTTTTTTTTTCCTTGTTTTTGTGACCAGAAGGATAGTTTCGCTTAATTTTGTCATGGATGTTGTAAACATTAATTGACGCGCTATGACATGAGGGGGAGGCGGGGCCTCAAGTAATTTGCGGGGCCCTACGCAGCTTGCGTAGTGAGCGTATAGGGCGGATCGGCTCTGCTTCATATGCATTGTGTATGGTAGCCTTCACAATGTTATTTGTTTCTTTGCAGAACCACACACAAATACACAGCCATAGCAGAGCTACCCACGCCCATTTTGTACTATTGCCTTATGTAATAGCGCGTCAAGAGCGATAATTGTCTCCGTCCGTGTTTTAACTGACATCATGGGGTGAAGTTGGAAACCAGAATCAGCTCAACTACAGTCCTAAGCTAGACCTAACTCAATCAAATCCAGGAACACCCTTCCCCACTCCCGGCCCTGAGACACGAGCTGTAAACATTATAATATGCTGGAAGTTTAGCATCCACGTTAAAATGGACAAACGACCACGGAACCCCATACGCAAGCGATGTGTACAGAAATTACGGGAGAAAAAGATTAAGTATAGGCGAATGCCTCAAAATGTGCCAACATGTCTGACATGTTTGGGGCTGTAGTAGCTGCTTCAACATCAGTTAGGCTACCTGAAGTAGAGGAAGGAGGAGAGGTGGCTGGCTATACAGAGAAGTAGAAACAACATCATGATGACAGGGAAGAGGCCGAGGAGGAGAGCGACCATGACAGGGCCACGGGAGAGAGGGAGGAACAGATGGAAGAGAGAGTAGGCCTAGTTGACGACGGTAAGAAGTATGTGAATTAACAGGTTGTGTGTGTGTGTGTGTGTGTGTGTGTGTGTGTGTGTGTGTGTGTGTGTGTGTGTGTGTGTGTGTGTGTGTGTGTGTGTGTGTGTGTGTGTGTGTGTGTGTGTGTGTGTGTGTGTGTGTGCGTGCGTGCGTGCGTGTGTGCGCGCGCCTCATGTCATAATGACAACAAGCAGTTTGGCAGTAACATTAAAGTTAGTGGCTGTCAGGTAACCTAACTGTTTAAGGGTTGGCCTGTTGGGTAGCTGAAGTCTGTGATCTATACAGCCTGCTCTACTAGGCTCATGTATACTATGTATACAGCCTGTTCTACTAGGCTCATGTATACTATGTATATACCTGTTCTACTTGGCTAATGTATACAGCCTGTTCTACTAGGTTCATGTATACTATGTATACAGCCTGTTCTACTAGGCTCATGTATACTATGTATACAGCCTGTTCTACTAGGCTCATGTATACTATGTATATACCTGTTCTACTTGGCTCATGTATACAGCCTGTTCTACTAGGTTCATGTATACTATGTATAGAGCCTGTTCTACTAGGCTCATGTATACTATGTATACAGCCTGTTCTACTAGGCTCATGTATACTATGTATGTACCTGTTCTACTTGGCTCATGTATACTATGTATACAGCCTGTTCTACTAGGTTCATGTATACTATGTGTACAGCTGTCTCTCTACATTGCCCAGAGATTTAAGCTAAATGAATTATACCTTAACTTAGCTGACATTTCTCTCTGTTTCTCACTCTTTTAAAGGTTACCTTCTTGTTCATTGGTTATGGTTATGGTTATTGTAGTTAGCAGACACTTTTGTCCAAAGCAACAAAATATGAATCTTACAATGGTTAAAATTAACAGTAAACAGTTTTTAAAAGTTGCTAAGCCAATATTAAGCAAAATAGTAATAATAACAATAATGGCAATACAATATCAAATATCAATAATAATAGTAAAAAATACCATAAATATACAAATCATAACTCTAAGAATGAATTAATTATTTAAGTGTAGGATCAACAGATAAGTCTTGAGACCTCTTGAAGGATCCAAAACTATCACAGGAACGCAGAACAATAGGCAACTCATATCATAGAATGGACGCATATTTTAAGAGGACTGTCTGCAGGGAATGTCTCTGACCAATCACGGTGGGTGTGGGCTGCCTGGGCCAAAAATGCCCGGGCCGATTTTTTGTCCCAGTCCAGCCCTGCATGAGTGTACAAGAGGCCAAGGTACATAGCACGGGAAAACCAAAAGGCTGGTGGCAATGTTTGATGAAATGCATTTTCCTTCAAGTTGTTATATTACCGTGAAAACGTATCTAATGTTTTATGAGTTATATTAATCAATTGTTTCTGTTGCAGACTAGGAGGGCTGAGGTGAAGGTTGCCGTTGCAATGGTGCAGCACAATGTTCCATTTGCCGTTGCTGACCATTTCAGCCCCTTGTACAAAGAATGTTTTAGAGACTCCCCCACAGCTCAGAGCTTTAAGAGCGCAAGCACCAAAACAACGTGCATCATAAATGAAGCAGTGGCACCTCATTTCAAGAAGGAACTGGTGATGAAAATGAGAGAGAATCCCTTCACACTTGTCACAGATGGCTCAAATGATACTGGTATGAGTTTAACAACTACCAGTAATTTGTATTTTGTTATCCATTTCAACATGCACACTCATACAATTTTTGAACATGTCGGTTTAGTTATGCGCCTTATTGTTACAGGTCTAGAGAAGATGAATCCCCTCACAGTAAGAATATTTGACAACAAAGTTGTGCACAGATTCCTTGATATGTGCACCACCAGTGGGCGGAGCTGTGGAACTGCTGAAGTGATTTATAAAAAAATCGACACCATGCAGGAAAGTAAAATCCCTTGGAGAAACTGTGTAGGTCTCTCTATTGACAATGCTCCTGTAAATACAGGTGCCAAAAATTCAATTGCAGCCAGAATGCTGAGGCAAAATGGCAGCATTTACATACATGGATGCCCCTGTCATATTATCCACAACACTGCCAAACATGCAGGGCAGAAGTTTTTGGAAGTAAGTTCAAACATGTACACTTTATATTACTAATCTGTTACGCTCAATGCCAAGTAAAACAGTTTGCGGATAGTGTTGTAATAAATATTTGAAGTCATTTATTGCAGATATCCGGATTTGATCCAGAGGATCTTACTGTGGATGTTGGGTATTGGTTTAAGGGAAGCACCAACTGTAAAGGTTACCTGGCAGGTTTGTGATTCAACCAGATCTACTGTTATACAACAAAATGCAGACATTTTTAATTTGTTTGTTTGCTAATTTGATGTTATATACCGGTATATATATTTTCCAGAATTTTGTGACTTCCATGACAGCGAGTACATGGAAATGCTGCTGCACATTTCAGTGCAATGGTTAAGCCTGGAGAGGTGTATTACACGACTTCTGCGCCAGTATGGGCCACTTACCAGCTATTTTAAGTCTTTAAGTATGTTGCTTATGTCATTGACAGTAGTACAGGTGCATTACACCAGACTAAATATGTAGTTTTAAGCACAACCTGTTTTTATTTACAGATGAGAAACAACCAAGGTTTAGAAGGCTGGTGGATGCTTTTTCCAAGCCCCTGACTGAAGTCTACCTCCTCTTCTTTCAAACAACTCTGCCAATGTTCTCCACACTGAACCTCCTCCTCCAGAGAGAAAGGTCTTCCATCTTCCAGCTCCATGGAGAGGTAAAATGCATCCTGCTGCCAAGTATGTCTGCTTATTTTTCATTGGCTGATATGTCCTTTTTCAAGTAATACATGGAAATCTTTTATGAACTACACATTTGCAGATGACAAACTGTGTGCAAGGTTCATGAAGCCGTTAGCACTACAGGGCCGACAAGTCCATGATATCCTCTACAAGGACCCACTTAACCAACTGCCAGGTAAAACTTTCAAGTCTCACATAAGGAGACCTCTATTCTCATTGACCTCAAATATATATTTTTTTCAAGTTAGGTGATATCTCTGATGTTATGGAAAAGGCATAAAATATGTGTAGGCATACAATGTATATGTAGTCTATGGGTAAAATAGCATGCTTACATAGAGGAATACCTTCAACCACTTGCACTTATTGTGCATATCTTGCTGAATCTATGTGCACTTACTGTTTGTCTGTCACGTTTTGAGTTAAAGAGCTGATTGCCAAATGAAATTCCTGTGTGTCTACCTGATGCATTTGGTGAATAAAAAGTGATTTTGATTCTGAGGTATTGTTTAAACTACTACTTAAATTTGCTTTTTCTTTCTGTTCCTTGTCTGGTAGGAGAAAAACTAAATGTTGGCTTCACCACCAGAGCTACCCTCAACAGGCTCCTTGAGGCTGGAGACATCACACCTCAGGAGGTGCAGCTATTCCAGCAGGCAGCACTGGCATTTCTGGTCAGGGCTGTGGAGTACGGAATCAACAAACTCCCCCTGAAGGAGGCCCTTCTGAAGCATGCTAAATTCGTTGACGTGCAGCAGAGGACTGAGTGTGGGGTGGAAGATGCCCTATACCTCGTCGACAGGCAAAGGTTTCACATTTTCCAGGATTTCAACATATTGAATACTTTGTTAAGTTTAAAATTTTGATCATGGTCACAAAACAAATCCTTAATCAGTTCTTTACACATGGTGCTCTTTTTAGATTTCAGGAAATACTTCCTTTCCATCAGCCAGAGGAACAGGACAAGGTGAGTGAGGAGTTCCTGGAGTATCAGCTCATGGATATCCCCATGCCCCAAGATCCCACCACCTTTAATGTTGAGGAGTTTTGGGGGAGTATGTCCTCAATCAAGAGCAAGGTAAGACATATTTGGCACCACATGACATACACATAATTCATTGAAATCATACAAGCAAAGCATTTGAGTAATAGAGGCTCTTGGTTCCTTTTTTCAAAGGTGACCGGTTTGAGCCAGTTTGGGAGGCTTTCTAAAATAGCTGCATTAGTGTTAGTGCTCCCTCACTCAAATGCAGACGCTGAGAGGGTTTTCTCCATGGTTGGACTAAACAAAACCAAAACCAGGAACAGCTTGGCACTGGATGGAACTCTGTCATCCATCATGACAGTGAAAATGGCTGGCCTGGAACCACAGTGTTTCAAATGGGAGCCACCAACCCCTGTGCCGAAGGCCTCAAAACCTGCTACCAACACCTACAATAAACAACACTAACCATTATCTCTCTCACACACACACACACACACACACACACACACACACACACACACACACACACACACACACACACACACACACACACACACACACACACGGTAGAAAACTGCAGATTTGTGTACATTGTGTGAAGCCACAGTCAGCATATGTCAACTGTTACTGTAATTCTGCTTTAATATTTTTTTTGAGAATATGTTTGCAAATAATGTTACTGTTTCTACATCTACAAGTCAGTGAAGGCGGTGTCATGCTGTGCTCCTGCCAACAAATCAGCACTGCTGGTACAATAACACTGTGTATTTTTGCATTTTCTATGTTAACAAAGAAGTGTTTTTTGTAACAACCAAAATATATATATCACTTTTGTTTGTCTGTATAACAGACTAAAGGTGTGGACACATAGACCCGAAAATCGTCCGTCTGACAGTCTGGCGAGGTCAGTGACTCGAGTCTGTTCGGTGTGTTCCGTGCCGTTGTCCGTCTTTTAAACTGAAATGAAGACAGATTCAGCAACTGCATGGCCTATTTCTCGCTTGAAATGTTTTCAGAAATGCATTTTGGTGAACTATTTTAGTACAAGATCGTATTCTAAACAAGCCGCCATGACAGTCTGTCTTTGAATTTCCGTGGCACTTTTTTGACCAATTTGGGGAGACTGATCAGCCCAACTGCCTTTTCTGCCGACGTTTGGCTTCAGGCTCTGTGTGTCTGGGCCTTAAGACTGAATGTGTATAGTTTTTGAGAGTCCCTATATCCAGGTTTAAGAACAAATCTCATTAATCTCATTTTCACTGCATGTATCCAAAGCTACATATGTTGATCCATACATAACTGGAATTTACATTGTACATACACACACACAGTCATTAATGATTTCACCATAGCTGCTCTCTTAAAACTATTTTGATCAAGCACTAATAACAATCTTGCATGTTTTTCTTTGTTTAAGATGGAAGAGGAAAGGAGGAGAAGTACAAAACTGTAGTTTAAAATAAATTCTAATTTATGGATCTCATGTCCTGTCATTCACTTGATATAGTGGATAAGGTGTATGATAATTAGTACAAATTCCAGTGATATCTGTGTACAAATTCAAGTAATATCTGTGTTCTACTAGTGGCCTAGTACTACATATGTATATCTATATAGCAATAACTGCAGAGGCAGCTTTGATCAGTGGGATAGATAGGTGGACAGGTGGGAAAGTGGAGAAAACGACTCTGCAAAGATGGATGAAGCTCCTGGGAAATGCTGATAAGTATTACCAACTCATGATGAACTGAATTAATTGAGAAGGTATTTATAAATATATCTGACATTTTCTGTGTGTAAAATGAATACTATAATTTATAGTATAGTTTCAGTGTTCTAACCCTTTTCATGGATCCCTGCGATGTGCACTTTCAGCCTCTAATGTAAGTTATGTAAGCACTATGTAAGGTTTAGCCCCGTAGTGGAAGGAGGAGACATGGACTCAGGAGTTCTTCACCGGGTGCTTTGATTTATTTCTCCCCCCTTCATGGGGAAAGGGCGGTAGTGCATGGGTGAATTATTACAAAAATATATAAAAATAACAAAAACAACAAAGAAACTAAGTACAAACTAGAACTTATCATACTAACAAATACTAAACAATGAAAAAAACCTAAAGCAGGCCCTGGCTATGGGGCTCTAGCACCTGCACCCTTCCAGGCCAAAACTGTTCTCCCCCTGTGGAGCTTCTGCCTCCTTCCTTTATACCTGCAGCTCCTCCTACAAGACAAACCAAAGTTAATTGGAAATCAATCAACCTCATCCTGTTACCTCAACATTCCCTAACACTTCTGGCTACATCAATATACAAGATACCAACTATAAAACCAGCAATTAAATGTTATATGCTGAACAAGCTTCTCAAAACCAGGAACTTAGACACTTCAGTACCCCCCCTCTGTACTGGCTTACACTTGGACCGTTCCAGGTCCTCCCCCCTATAAATTACTCCGGACTCTGTCACTTCCTGTTTGCCGCTTCGACCCATCACCCTGCTTGAAAATGAGAACAGGTGAATGAAACATTTTGATAACCTTGGGTAAATCCATTAACCTAAAATAAATGCCATGAAATGAACTGTGTATGTGTCGTATTTATCCCATCATACTTTCTACTCTTTCAACTAATACTTAATACATTGAAAGGAAATAACATGAATTGACAAGCCATGTGTCCATTGATGCTAGCCCACCTGCTACTGGTAATGCTAATGCTACCAGTCCTATGCTAACGCTCATGCTAGGGTTAGCTTAGCATGCTAGGACCAATGCTAGCACTGGCTTAAATGAAGGCATGGGGTAACCCCATGACATTTCCCCCTCCCTCTGGAGACGACCCCTGTGGCGTCCTTGAAAGGTAATCAGCTGTGCAGTTCTCTTTCCCTTTCCGGTAGAGAACATCAAAGTCATAAGGCTGCATGGCGAGAAACCACCGTGTTATCCTGGAATTGGTATCCCTCATGTTCTGGAGCCATGTCAACGCCCGGTGATCTGTTTCCAGAACGAATTTCCGTCCCAGCAGGTAATAGCGAAGAGAATCAAACGCCCACTTAATGGCAAGGCATTCTTTCTCCACAACTGAGTATCTTCCTTCATGTTTATTGAGTTTCCTACTGATGTACAACACAGGCTGAAGATTACCCGGGTCTCCCTGCAACAAAACAGCCCCAACCCCAAGTTCAGATGCATCTGTCTGAAGAATGAACGGTTGTTGGAAATCAGGACTCGTCAGTACAGGTTCCGTACACAGAGCACGCTTCAGAACCTGAAACGCCTCTTCACACCCCTCTGTCCATTGCACCTTATTGGGCAGGTTCTTCCTAGTCAGGTTGGTAAGAGGAACTGAGAGGGTAGAGAATCCTGGGACAAAACGCCTATACCAACCCACCAAGCCCAAAAATGACTTGACTTGCGACTTGGTTTGAGGTCTTTCTGCTGACAAGATAGCATCTACCTTGCCAACTTGAGGTCTGATCACTCCCTTGCCCAGCACATAACCCAGATATTTTACTTCTTGCTTGGCAAGTGCACATTTGTCCGGGCGGATGGTCAGGCCTGCATCACTAATTCTCCCTAGCACTTCCGTCAGATGAAACAGGTGATCCTCCCAGCTGGAACTATGGACCACTACATCATCTAAATAGGCTGCAGCATAGGACTCTGTACCCTTCAGCAACTTGTCCATCATCTTCTGAAATGTTGCAGGGGCCCCATGCAGGCCAAAGGGAAGCACTGTAAACTGGAAGTGTCCAAAAGGGGTTTTGAATGCTGTCACCTCCTTGCTTGCTTCGGTGAGTGGAATCTGCCAGTACCCCTTACATAGATCCAGTGTACTGATGAAGTTGGCACTGCCTAGTCTCTCAATGAGATCATCAACCCTGGGCATGGGGTATAGGTCCAACCTACTAACACCATTAACTTTTCTGAAGTCCAAACAGAATCTTAGTGTTGTATCTTTCTTTGGCACCAGAATGATTGGGCTGCTCCATTCACTAACAGATGGCTCTATCACTCCCATTTCCCTCATCATGTCCAGCTCTTTCTTCAAAACTAGCAAAAGACGCTCTGGGACTCTGTACATTGATTGACGGAGAGGGGTTGAATCCTTCAAGGCGATATGATGGCATACCATCTCTGTCCTTCCAGGTGTCTGTAGAAAAAGGTTGAGAGGCAAAATGTCCAGGAGCTCCTTTCTCCTCCCATCTGATAGGTGGTTGAGATCCAGTTGCTTCTCTTCGTCTTCAGTAGGTAGATATTGTTCCACCAAATCCTCCTCTTCCTCCACAGCTCGAACAAAAAGAGAATGGGGTACAGATGCCTCTGGAATCAACCGGGGGACCCATTTCTTCAGCATATTAATGTGAAATGTTTGAAGTGGTTGTTTCCGCTGTGGCATGAAGATCTGGTAAGTCACCTCACCCATCTTCTGCTTGACCTCATATGGGCCTTGCCATTTTGCCAGCAATTTGTGTTCTGATGTTGGCAAAAGTAACAATACCTGTTCGCCCCTTACCAAACTCCTTTTTCTGGCTGAACGATCATACCACTGCTTCTGTTTAGCCTGGGATTTCAGTAGATTGTCACGAGCCATAGATGTGGTTTTCATCAGTTGTTCCCGCATCTTTAGGACAAAGGATATAATGTTCATATTCTCTGGTGGATCAGACTCCTCCCACATTTCACGTAGAACATCCAAAGGACCTCTGACCTGATGACCATAGATGAGCTCAAAGGGGGAAAACCCTGTTGAACTCTGGGGAACTTCACGGTATGCAAAAAGCAAAAATGGGAGCCACTTGTCCCAGTCCTTTCCTGTGTCTGACACAAACTTTTTAAGCATACCAATCAAAGTTTTGTTGAAACGCTCAACCAGTCCATCCGTCTGAGGGTGATAAGGGGTGGTTCTCACTCTCTTAATACCTAACAGCTGATAGACTTGAGAAAGTGTGCGGCTCATGAAATTTGGACCTTGATCAGTAAGAACTTCTCTGGGGATTCCTACCTGGCTGAAAAACTTAAGCAATGCTGTAGCTACCTGTTTAGCTGTTACTTCTCTTAAGGGGTAGGCTTCAGGATATCTAGTAGCATAGTCACAAATGACTAAAATAAACTTGTTGCCTGTCTGACTCCTTTCTACAGGACCAACAATATCTACACCTATTCTCTCAAAGGGAGTGGAAATGACAGGGAGTGGAATAAGGGGTGCCGGAGCTATATATTTTCCTGCAGTGAGCTGACACTCTGGGCATGTTTTACAGTAATTCTGAACCTGGGTATACATTCCTGGCCAGTAAAACCTCTTACTTATTCGCATGAAAGTCTTCACGAAACCCAAATGACCAGCCCATGGAACAGTATGACCTACCCTGAGCACCTCAGCCCTCGATACCTCAGGAAGAACAAGCTGTTTCCCATACTCTGACTGCTTATACAACACACCATTTTCAGCCACGAAAAACTGTGTAAGTGAACCAAGACTACTCTCTACATTTTTGAAACACTCTGCTAGTGTGGGGTCATTTTTCTGATGAACAGCAAGGTCACAGGGAAATGAAACATCTTCCTCAGCTAGCCCTGGAACCTCAGCATCCTGCTCTGGCTGTTCAACTGACTGTTTTAACCCTTCCCACACCTGCTCTCTGCGTGACTCCAACCTGTCCTCCTGTGTGACTCCTGACCCTGCTTCTATCTGCTCCTCATGAAATGGCATAAGATGTAATGTGTCAACTGGGTCTGGAACTTGCTTAAAGGGCATGTGGCTGTCTGTATCAGTTATGTGTTTCTCTGCAGTACCTGCCTCTAAAACTGAACTCCCTACCTCGACCGATGTAGACTTGAGCCACTCAGGCAGTTGCAAGGGTGAAACAGGTCTAACTGTCTGTAGCACTCTTGAATGTGACTCAACCCCTGGCTCCACTAACACCGGTAAAGCTGAGAGTTCCTTTGCTCTAGACCTAGTGATAACCCCACACAACTTCCCCCTACACCCTTGAATTAAATCCAAGAGGATGGGAAAATCTGTTCCTAATAACACAGGATATGGCAACTCTGGAACTACTCCTACTTTAATGAGGTAAGGTTGGTTGTGTACCTCTAAATAAACCTCTGCTGTGGGCACCTCAGAACTGTGGCCATGAACACAAATAACTGGTTCTGTCTCCTCTATATTCCAAAGCTCTCTTTGCACAAACTTTGCCTGGACAAGAGATTGGGTACAACCTGTGTCTAACAATGCTGTTAGGGGTCTACCATTTATCAAGACTGTAACAGTTAGTGAATCAGATGCTTCTGGGAAAAATGCAAACTTAGGTTTTGGAACATAACAGAGGTTTGTAGCTGTGGGCTTTTTTACTGGACAAAAGGGGCGTGTATGGCCTGCCTCACCACAGCTATAACATACTACATCTGCTTTGCGACCTGACCAAACCCTGTGGTTTGTCGGATCTACCCGTGAAGATTTCCTATAGCTGGCCTGACTCTGTGTATGGCTACTTGAACCACCCCCTTCAAAAAAACCCTCAGACTTACCCCCTTGGAATCTGCATTGTCCTGCGTAATGGTAAGATCCCTGTCCCTTGTGAGCAGACACATAGGCATCCACCAGTTCAGCAGCCTTTGCTGCAGTAGGCGGATCACGCTCCTTGACCCAGGCTTTCACTTCTGGATAAAGAACCTTCAAATACTGCTCCAGGACCATTTTCTCCATCATGTCCTCTTTACTGCAGGTGGCGTACTGGGTCCACTTACAAAAAGTGTCTTTGAGTCGAGTATACAGTTCTTGGGGGGACTCCTCCGCCGGTGTGTCATAAGAGCGAAATCGTTGACGATAAGTTTCTCTATTGATTTCGTACTTCTTCAGCACTGCAGCTTTCAATAAGCCATAATTCTTTGTATCTGCTGGATTCATAGCCACAAAGGCCCCTCTGGCCTTACCCGTCAAAAGTGGAATCAGACGCACAGCCCATTCTTGCTGTGGCCAGTTGTAGACCTCAGCCAACCTCTCAAAAGTAGTGATGAAATGGTCAATGTCATCAAAGTCCTCCAGTCGTTGCAGCTTAGGCTCTCCTCTTAGTGCCCCAGCTGTTTGTGTTGATTGATGGCCACTCCTGGCAGCCTCAAGATCCAGCTGAAGTTGTGTGACTTGGTGAGTCAAGACACTATATTTCTGTTCTTGTTTCGTGGCTTCTTTTTCTTGTCTTCTATCTCTCTCCATTTGCAGATGCATAAAATTCTCAAACATATTGGCCAAGGAGCCAAGACTAGATTCAACAGATGTACCAGGGTTTTCTCCTGACTGGGAGCCATCTTCAATCCCTCCAATGGCCCCTTCCTCCTCTTCCACTGCACTCTGCTGCTGTTGGGCCTTTTTGGGAGGCATTTTCCAGCTTGTTTTAACTTCTGACACCACATGTAAGGTTTAGCCCCGTAGTGGAAGGAGGAGACATGGACTCAGGAGTTCTTCACCGGGTGCTTTGATTTATTTCTCCCCCCTTCATGGGGAAAGGGCGGTAGTGCATGGGTGAATTATTACAAAAATATATAAAAATAACAAAAACAACAAAGAAACTAAGTACAAACTAGAACTTATCATACTAACAAATACTAAACAATGAAAAAAACCTAAAGCAGGCCCTGGCTATGGGGCTCTAGCACCTGCACCCTTCCAGGCCAAAACTGTTCTCCCCCTGTGGAGCTTCTGCCTCCTTCCTTTATACCTGCAGCTCCTCCTACAAGACAAACCAAAGTTAATTGGAAATCAATCAACCTCATCCTGTTACCTCAACATTCCCTAACACTTCTGGCTACATCAATATACAAGATACCAACTATAAAACCAGCAATTAAATGTTATATGCTGAACAAGCTTCTCAAAACCAGGAACTTAGACACTTCAGTACCCCCCCTCTGTACTGGCTTACACTTGGACCGTTCCAGGTCCTCCCCCCTATAAATTACTCCGGACTCTGTCACTTCCTGTTTGCCGCTTCGACCCATCACCCTGCTTGAAAATGAGAACAGGTGAATGAAACATTTTGATAACCTTGGGTAAATCCATTAACCTAAAATAAATGCCATGAAATGAACTGTGTATGTGTCGTATTTATCCCATCATACTTTCTACTCTTTCAACTAATACTTAATACATTGAAAGGAAATAACATGAATTGACAAGCCATGTGTCCATTGATGCTAGCCCACCTGCTACTGGTAATGCTAATGCTACCAGTCCTATGCTAACGCTCATGCTAGGGTTAGCTTAGCATGCTAGGACCAATGCTAGCACTGGCTTAAATGAAGGCATGGGGTAACCCCATGACACACTATATCTGCTTTTGAACAAATCTTGCAACGACAAAAGCAAAGGGAAAATGAATCAATATCAGTCTATAAAAATGGTGTCATTTTATCCATATACAAAAATTGACTGTGATTGATTGTGTCTTTTACTGCACTTGTGATTCAATACTCACATTTGATTTTCGTTGTCCTCCCAAGGGTGCTTTTGGAAAGGACAGCTATCACCCATGGGCCAAGTCTCATCCTACTTGTGACCACACAACCGATGCCTCCTTTGATAAAGAAAAGGGTACGACTATGATGTCTCGAGCATTATGCAATGGTACTAGCCATAGCATGTAGTCAGTTTCAGATCATGCAGGTTTTACAGGCTCAAAATGTTATATAATATATATATATATATATATATATATATATATATATATATATATATATATTCTCTTTTTTTAAGATCTGAAAAGCTATTCTGAGGGCTATTGCCATTCGCAGTAAAATTACATTTTCTAAAAAGGTACAATTATACTAGGCCTACCTATGTCTAGCTATGCATGTCACGAATTGTTTGAAAACCTCTTTTTGTGTCTTTCAGTCCAACACATGGAGTGGAGGCCAGACGTGTCACTGGATTCTAGAGACCGCGCTCAGGTCAGGTCATATGCTGTTCTGCAAATGTACATTGTAAACAATCAATCAAATGTTGGGCGAAAAACCATGCTTTGGTTAAACAGCATGTCTGCATAACGATGTAGCCTTTTGGATACGTTTTCAATACAAAAAACAATGGACAATTAACATACCTGCATCATCGTCCAGTAATCCAATGTGCTTTTGATCCAGAGGAAGCAGCAACCCAAAGACTTTCGGTACATTTTAAAAAAAAAAAACACGTAGATTTAGTGTTGTGTCTTCTCTCGTTCGCAGGGGCTGTATTGAAAGACTCTTCATCCAAAGCCAGGAGAAGGACGCCAGATTCTCCCGGGTTGAAACCAAGTGTCGCCTTAATAAATTGTGCATCATTCTCGTTTCCAATTCCAGTGAATACTTAATAAAACTTAATAAAACATGTTTTACATGCTGTCTGTTCATTGACCATATTAAATCTAGTGTTGTGAACATAGCCTATAGCCTATCTTACGTGGCTTATACAGTGGCTAGAATAAATCGCCATATTACACCGGTGATCAAGTATTATTATTATTATTATTATTGTAGAAAAGGCCCCAAAGTTATGTTAGTGTTGCTATTATTTAGTACAGTTGACCATATTGTGTTCTATGTTTCATGTTACTCCCGTTTATTCAGTGCTGGTGAGTGGCCAAAGCGCGTGCTGGGTCGTTTATTGTAGCTGACGTCAGTTGCTCGCAGTTGCTCGCAGTTAATAAGCAGTGTGGGAAAGTTGGTTGGTCAGTCGGAGTACCTTTCTACGGAGTGTGCGTAAATGATAGGAGAAAGTATTTGCTGCATCACTCATGATATTGTCTTTCTTAACCAGCTGTTGTTTCTGCTGTTCTGTGTGGATGGGAGTTGGGAGTCTGGGGGGGTCGCTGGGGTCGCTACGCTACGTGACCATTCAGCTAATTATAGCCACGTTCGTACAAGCTAGTTTGCCGCCTTCGGCTCACCCGACGTAGTGCATCGGGTCAAATGTGTAACATTGTGTTTAAATATGTTTATACTCTAACCACTTGTTGTTAGGATTGTTCAGTGCTTTGTGGTTGAGTGAAATAAGTGGTAGGCGGTGTTAAATATTATTTTCTGTATTGCTCAGGGGTGTGATTTTTCCGGATAAATCCGGAAATCCGGCTTTTCCGACCTGAAAATGAGGCTCTCGTAAATCATGCAAATCCGTTTTTTTTTTATTGTTGGGGGGTGCGGAAGGCCAAGGTCAAGTATTGGTAAACATAATGACCGCTCACCACTCTCATCGTTTTGTGTGCCTCTGATTCATGTCTTCATTTACACTCCGCAAACTAGTCCATTCAATTGTCACGATGGAACTTCATTCAAAGTAGAGCTCCACCAGAGAGCCTGCAATCGTTGCGGAAGGTTATCTGATGTGTTATAAGAATGTTAAACGTGTGGGACAAACTATTTCTTTCTTAGCTGAAGCCGACAACGGGACAATACTTTTATTTTTATTTTATGTTGGCAATGTAAGCTGGAGCGACATATCAGATGACGTTGACAAGTTGCAGTGAGGAATATTTTAGGAGCACCATTTTCAGCAGTGCAGAGAGGTAGTGACCAGCACTAACTTTAGCTGTAAGCGTTAGCTAGCTAGCTATTTGCTTGAGCCGGGAAACATGGCTAAAAGCTCTAAACCGAACAGGTGTGCTGGGTGAGCCGTCAGTCGGTGGAAGCTAACAGAAGCTAGCTGGCGTAAGGCTAAGCAGACAGCTGACCAATTGTCTCAAAGCTACCAAGTGATCGGCGGAGACAGGGAGTACATGTACTTGAAAGAGTCCGGCAGTCGTGACAGACGAAGGTCCAGTCGGGAGTTTGGATGGAGAGTCCACTGTGGTCTGAAGAGGAAGGGATAATCTTCACTACATCACTAGCTAGCGTTAACCGTTAGTTGGGAGGTTGACAGCTAACGTTAGCCAGCTGAAGCTAACAGTCGATCGACGGTGAGTAACACACCGCTGTCAGCAGCACAGAGTCCAGAATTGATAAGTCAAAGCAGGGGATAGTAGTACTTAATTTACTAGAAAACAACACAATTATTTTTCATATTGTAATATTAATATTTTTTTGTGAAGTGGCAATATTCACGCCAACGTCGTCACGTTCCAACATCCATTTTTTTGAAATGTTAAATACATGTTTCTGAGTATCCTGAAGGCATATGGACTTTTAAACATGACAATAACTAAAACTACATGATTTTATAAAAACATCACGTGGAATTTTAGCTATATATACAATAACTTGGCCACAATTTCTGTAGCTTCCTTTTCAACTAAAACAGTTCATTTTATTATTTGGTGCTAATGACATTTTTCCTCAGGTATTTGGCCAGATGTCCCTTCCGACCAAGTGAGGACGCAAGCTCACTTGGCCACCCAGGTATTCATACATTGCGCAACAAGGAACATGGCTGCTAGATCGAGAGAGATCCATAAATGTAAGTATTCTCGGCTTAAAGAATTGATTTAAAAATTACGACGATGTTGTTTTGTGCTCTACACAGTCCTGTACATATATAATAATTACAGGGCTCTCAAGTTTTGAAGACAGGTAAGAGTGACATTCTTGCCCCCACAGCTTGTTAATAGCCAGTGTATGTTCATTATAGCTTCCAGTTTGTAGATGTTAGATGGCACCAACATTTGGTCTAATCATAACTGGCCTGGCAACCCAAAGGACAGGGTTGTTCCAGATTTGTTTGGTGATTTATGATGGGGGGTTCTGGTGGTCCACCCCCAGAAAATGTTGAGCATTAAACACTTAAATTCCTGCATTGTAGTGATTTTTTTATGCACCTATTAGTAGAGTTGAGCCGGATACTCGAGTATCCGGTACGGATAAAGCACTTTTGCCGAATATGAGTATTATAAGAGTAATACGTGTCAATATCTGTGCTCGGATTGAATAAAAATCCTCATTGGGTAGCTGACTGTGTCTGCGTTCTGTGATAGGCTAGTAGTCACAGCGCCCCTCCCCTACACACGCTCTGCTCACTCACAGAACACTGAGAAGAGAACAGCTGTCTCTGTCTCTCCCTCAGTCCCTCAGGTTCGGGGGTCTTTTCCGTTAACGTTTAGGGTCTCTTCAGCTTCAGGTTTGTTTTTTACTTCAGTTTGTAGTACTTACTAACCAGTAGAGTTCTGGTGAACGTGGGGTACGCGGTGCTTGGTAGAATGCGACTCGCGTTGTGTCTCTGCCTGTCGGAGATTTTTTTCTTTTTTAAACAGTCAGCTGGCTCTAACCAGTTTTTTTTACTTCACGCACAGTCAGTGTCTGACACTTTCTTACTGTATTTTATAAGTCAATGCAGATCTGAAAAACAGCATCGGACTATATACCCCCCGCCCCCTCTCTCTCTTTCTCTCTCTTACTCACACACACACACACACATACCTGGTGTGGAAATAAAAAAAAAGAACCAAAAAAAAAAAAAAATCGCACTGATCATAAAAAAATTAAAAGTTAAAAAAGAAATTAATTTTACTTAATTGCAACCGCATGTGTTGTATTCATTGTTGCTAAACTTGTTCTGTATATAGTTTGTTTATTATCGTGATCAAAACCATTGATCTGAAGCTCAATGCTGATGCTGTCATGTAAATAGTTTTCTAATCAGCAATAAATATAACAATTTCTGATCAACCCATATCAATTGCATGCTTAAAATAACATACTGGTTAAAGCCCCGCCCATTTCAAGACAAACCAAAGACAGTATATAAAATGTACCCAGTGACTCCGCTGTTTTTGACGGAGACAAGTGAAGTCTATTCAGAAGCACTTTTCCGGTAATGGTTGAGCGTTACTGAGCGTTACTGCGCAGCTGCAAACTGAGCTTCCCGCCGTAGATGTGACGTGAGCAACATGTCTGCAAGTTTTAAGTCTTCTGGTAGCTGTGCCAAGAGAAATCTCAATCATTCCCAATCTTTCAGAGACGGAGAGCGTAGGTATATGTAAGGAGATAACATAGGCACAGGCTAATTATTGCTAACTAAAATGCTAGTTAACATTAAGTAATTAAACTAAACAGCTAAAGTACGTCGAAACTGCCTGCGACCTTCTCCTGTACTATACGGTAATTCCTCTACTATGCAACAGTAAGTCGCGTGGTTATGACACAATCGTTAGCCTATTTTTATAAAAACATCTGCTACGGAGCCATAACGTGAGGTACAAGGTAATGGAACCTTTTATACATTGTCATGTTTCTTTAGAAATAAACGATGGACAAATGAAGTCTTTAAACGCTTCAGATGTAAAGTTATTGGCTGTCAAAGTGACGCCAAAATGAATGGCAGTGAATGGAATGCTAACGGGGGGTGATGGATAGGGTTAGCATAAAATGGCGCCATCGCGGCTTCGCTCTGAGGAGAGCAGTGTTGCCAACTCTTTTCCAATGAAAGTCGCTAGCACCAGCTCCAAAAGTAGCTAAAAGTCACTAGCAGAGATGGGAAATAACGAAGTACAAATACTTCGTTACTGTACTTAAGTAGATTTTTCAGGTATTTTTACTTTACTTTACTATTTATTTTTGTGCCGACTTTTTACTTTTACTCCTTACATTTTTAACACAAATACCGGTACTTTCTACTCCTTACGTTTTACAAAAGTGGCTCGTTACTTACCCACTTACAAAAGCGCGATGATACGTAACAACATTGTTTGTGACAGAACGTTCTCATTTTCATTCATAAATTCACCCCGTCTGTGTTGGGAAGCTCTGACGTTTGGACCTTCCGGGTTTCCGTGGCGGTGCCCTGGCTCTGACGTGAGGTCACTTAACGTTACTAAGCAACAACAAGTTGCATTCTTTGCGCGGTCTTTCCTTTCTCGCAACTAGTTAGTTACCTAGAGTTTGAACAAAGTTTTATAAGTAACGAGATATGAAACGTTACTAAACAGACCTAAATAACACTACGTCAGTGTTTTCTAAAGTCTGTCCCTGATGCTACTGCCACGTCGGGTGATACTGCAGCTGCCAACAACGTTAGCCTACTGTTACCTGGTAAGTGAGAGTAGCTTATATGATACAGCGTGCGCGCGTGTTTGTGTGTGTGTGTGCGTGCGCGCGCGTGTGTGTACGTGCGTGTGTGCGCGCCTGTGTGTGTGCTGTGTGTCTATGTATGTGTGTGTGTGTACCTGTGTGTCTGAGTACAGCAGTAAACAGAATACAATGTTTATATGTCCTTGTTTCAGATGATGAGAGAGACAGTGAGAACTCCTGGCCTTCATTAGGTCAATGACTATGCAACATTAGAGTAAATTCTTAAATCTTAAATATGCATTGCTTTACACAATTAAATGACTATATGGTAATGTTAGTTAGCAATGGTCAGATAATTAACTAAAATAGAAAGAGTGGAACTTTTTTCTCCTTCCGTCTGCTTTTTATGCATTTGTTAGCCATGGTGTTGAAGATTGTAAACAGTTTATTAAATACTTTTGAGTAAATGTAGGCCCTTATCAGCAGATTTTATTGCTAATCGATACAAAAGTTGTATGATGATGCTAATTATTAGTCATGGTTTTGTGTGGCAGTGTAGAGGTGTCGGTTAAACGGCTTATTTAAAAAGTTAAATCTGTCTTATCTTTTCTCAACTCTAAGTGTTGTTTTTCCAGGACTTTAAATAAACGCCATCAATACTTAAACGTCTGTTGCCCGTGTACAGTTCGTATTCAGAAACGTCACAGTACCGACTGTATGGGGTGTCGCTCTGGGACAGGCGAGTATGAGGCTGGGAGGGGAAAATCACAGTATACTCACTACAAAGAAATAGACTACACCACTGGTTAGTTGTACTCTAAAAGTATGCAGAACTTACATGTAGATTCCTTTAAATGTTGATTAAAAATGGAACTGGATCTGTGAATTATTAGGCTACAGAATCACAATTGAATTCATATCTTGCTACTCAGTCAGAATCTTATTAACCTGGAGTCCCAGTCTCTGTCACAATAATCATATATGTGATGTTTTAGGCATTTTGGCAGACATCCATTTAAAATGTAGACAATGGCATATATACATAAAGAGCCTTTTCTCCATGGCTACCGAAGTTTCTCAGCTTGCACTCTAGTAACATTTGTGGTCCAGGTAGCTTTGCATAAAAATGGTTGTCATTCGCAAGGCTACTTTTACTTTTATACTTTAAGTACATTTCCAAGCCTGTACTTTGTTACTTTTACTTGAGTAAATAAGTTAAATCAGTACTTCTACTTTTACCAGAGTATTGTTTTTTTTTTTTTTTTTTTTACAATTCTTTTTATTAAACATTTTAATTATTTCAAACAAAACATATTGAAACAAAAACACAGCACAGGAAATAATTAACATATCTATAAACATGTGGACAATTTACATACATCATTTTGTCATATGATTGTACCTACATTTTATCCAGTTTTGGTTTATGACCGTTTAATCTTTAGACATTTTAAAATATTCTCCCATTTTTTAAACAGGTGCGATTTACCATTGAGACAATACCTCAATCTTTCTAGAGTTACAACTTCAGATACCATAGATTTCCACATCTGAGTAGAGGGGGCATCACTACCAACCCATTTAACCATTATAGCCTTTCGAGCTAACATTAGGAGAAACTGAACAGTCTCTTTGTGAGCTCTCAAAGGGTCAGGTATAAGCCCCAGTAGGCACATGAGCGGGCTGGTTGGAGCTATCTGTCCTATCACCAAACTGATTTCACTGCATACTGCCTGCCAGAATACCTCGATGTTCTTGCACTCCCAAAGATAGTGATATCTAGTGCCCTTAGCTGAATTACATTTAGGACAATTAGGAGAAACACCTGGAGTATACTTACTGTATATATAAGGTGATATGTAAACATTATGTACAATATTGAACTGCATTTCTTTGTATCTATTACAGATTGATATTCTAGAAGGTAGTCTTACTATTTCCTCCCACGACTCAGAATCAATTGACATTTTAAGCAGCATATTCCAAGTTGTTCGTAAATGTTTCAGTTTGTCTACCTTTATAGTATGTAACTCAGAATAGAATCTAGACACAAAACGTCCACGTTTCCGACATTCAAGTAGAGTTTTTTCAAGCAAGTAACAGTTCGTTGGTAGCTCCAGGGATCCAGTCTTTGATTTTACGTAGTGCCTGATCTGGAGATACTTATAAAAGTCTTTGGCAGGTATGTTATATTGAGATCTTATATCTTCAAATGTCTTAAATTTACCTTTGTCCCACAGATCATACATTCTCTTGATACCAGCTTCGTGCCATGACTTGAGATTGAGACCAGCACCCTCTGTTGTTAAATCTGGGATTTCTACCAAAATTGCAAGAAAGTTAAGAGCCTTAGATTTCACAAATAATTTCTTCAAAATACTCCATGACTTGATAACATTATTAATTAGGTAATTGTCTTTAACAGCAGGTGGAAGTTCTCTTGCACGTTTATCTAATAAGTTTATAAGACAGCAGGGTTGGCTAATTATTTTTTCAATCTCAAGCCATGGTGTCACATCTTGTTCAGTTGCCCACTCTGAAACAATTCTAGCATGAATAGACAGTACATAGTTCTCAATCTTTGGTAAGCCCCACCCACCCTGTTGTTTTGGAAGTTGTAAAGTATCCATTTTAAGCTTAGGTTTTCTGCCTGCCCAGATAAAGTCTGATATCAGTTTATTAATGTCCTTAAGATCATCTGGATTCAAAAACACAAAAAGCATTGATACTGGATAAGAAATTTTTGGAAGTATTATCATTTTAATAAGGTTAATCCTACCAAGCATTGACAAAGGAAGCTTTTTCCAACTTGTAACTTTTTCTTTTATGTGACTAATTAAAGGATTGATATTCTCCGCATACAGCTGACTAACTCTGGGTGTGATTTTTATTCCTAGATACTTAAATCCTTTAGGTGCCCAGCGAAAGGGTTTAACATAAGCAGGCTCGACCTGAACACTGTTTATTAAAGGCATTATTTCTGACTTTTCGAAATTTACCTTATACCCCGATATTTGTCCAAATTCTTTAATACAATCAATCAGTGCTGGAATTGATTTATCGGGATCTGTCAAAGTTAAAAGAATATCATCGGCATATAATAAAATGTTGTGCTGTTTTGTTCCTATTAAAGTTCCTCCTATATTTATATTCTGTCTGACGGCTATCGCAAGCGGCTCTATAGCCAGGGAAAACAGCAAAGGTGATAAAGGACTGCCCTGAGCAGTACCGCGTGCAAGTTTAAATGGTGCGGATAAAAGACCATTTGTCAAGACAGAGGCTACAGGCATCTTGTACAAGATCTTCACCCAGTCTGTGAAAGTGGATTTAAAACCAAATCTTCTTAGCACTTCAAACATGTACTCCAATTCAACACGATCAAAGGCTTTTTCGGCATCCATTGAAACAATGGCGCCTGGTATTTGATGGTGATTAAGATAATTGATAATATTAATCAAGCGTCTTGTATTGTTTGAGGACAAACGACCCTTAATAAATCCTGTCTGGTCTGTGCTTACTATGTCTGATACAACCCGCTCCAATCTACTGGCCAAAATCTTTGACAATATTTTCATGTCTACTCCTAGCAAGCTTATCGGCCGATAGGAAGAAGGTAGTTCTGGATCCTTATCTTTTTTTGGTATTACTGTAATATTGGCAATATACATAGTCCCCGGAAGACTTGAATGTTCAAAGGATGCATTAAATACTCTCTGTAATAGTTTGTTAATCTTGCCTTTCAAGACCTTAAAAAACTCAACGGGATATCCGTCAGCTCCAGGGCATTTGCCCGATTGGAGTGATGAAATGGCTGTATCAATTTCTAATAATGTAATGGGACCCTCCAGTAAGTTAGCCTGTTCTTCAGTTAGTCGTGGTATATTCAAGCTGTTTAGAAAGTAACAATCCTTTAATTTATCAGAGTCAGTCTCGGAACTATACAGTTTCTCATAAAATTGTCTAAAACACTCATTAATGTGCTTATTATCCATATGTCGCTGACCATTATCATCCTTAACTGCCGAAATGAAGAATTTAGGTGGGGCATTGTTGGCCAGCCTTGCCAAGAATTTGTTTGGTTTATTGCCAAATTCAAATAGTTTTTGTTGTGCAAATAACATATCCTTCTCAGCTTTTCTTGTTATTAAGTCACTTAACATGTCCCTGGATATCTTTAATTTCTTAAGGATTTCGTCTGATTTTGATGCATAATAATCTTCTTCCAGCCTTTTAATTTTTGTTTCAAGGTCGTTTTGTAGTATTATTCGTTCCTTCTTTTTACAGCTTGTATATGATATTATAACTCCTCTCATATAGGCTTTATAAGCCTCCCATACAATTCTAGGGTCAGTGTCCTCTTTATCATTGATATTTAGGTACAAATCTGTCTGTTCTTCTAATAGTTTAATGAAATTGTCATCAAAAAGTAATAGTTTGTTTAACTTCCAATAAATAGTTTGTTTTAGTGGCCTGGGCGGTTGCATCTCTAAACTAACAGGAGCATGATCAGAAATGGCAATAACTCCTATATCTGACTTCTCCACTAGATGGGCCAGATGCCTTGAAATAAATATATAATCAATGCGGGACATTGATGAATGAGGTAAGGAGTGAAATGTAAAACTTTTTGTTGAAGGGTTCAAATGCCTCCAAATATCTAACAGGCCGATTTCCTCTAATGTGTTATTAAGCGATCTTGCGCTTTTAGACTGTATGTTCTGAGCTGGGCTCCTGTCTAAAAAAGGACAAAGAGAGCAATTAAAATCGCCTCCTATCAAAATGTTTGAGGAGTCCATTTCAACAAGCCGGTCAAAAAGTAAGGTAGAGAAATCGTCATCGTTTACATTAGGACTATAGATGCTACCCAACAAAATAATTTCCCCATAAAGCGTTCCTTTAGCTAAAATGATTCTCCCCTCCGTATCCTTATATGTGTCTGTAACAACTAACGGCAAATTTTTATGTATCAATATTATTACCCCCCTCTTACTTGTTGAATAAGATGAGTAATAAACCTGACCAACCCACTCCCGGAGATATTTATTGTGTTCGTTGTCGCTGAGGTGTGTTTCTTGTAAAAATGCAATTTGGATTTTGTCCTTTTTTAAACTGTTTAGGATAGCTTTCCTTTTCACTGGATTATTGGATCCCTTGACATTCCAAGTACAAATTCTAATACTCATTACTAAATATAATATACTTTATGTACTTAATGCTGTATTCAAAAAGGTAGAGATAAGTATGTTTAGTCCAATCCCAACATTTAACTGTGCCTGTGCTGATAAAGAAAACAAAAATTCCAAGCAAAAACAAAACACACAGCTTGGAGTAACGAACAGTGACCTAAGTATCCACAACAAACCTATTAAAAGGTGGAAGATACGAAAACCAAAAGCAAACTTCGTCATACTCTTACTTAGGAATGTACAACTGGGGTCTTAGCGTGTCCGAAAAAGGAATATCGTTACAAAAGAAAGAAAACAAAAAACCTTCCCAACTGGGTCGTTGGTCAATATAACAATCCTTGTGATAACACCAGTGCCGATCCTGACCTCCCTGGGGCCCTAAGCAAAATTCTGCTAAGGGGCCCTCTACCTGACCCGTGATGCTGTGAGCTATGTAAACCATTTGCCACACAGTCACACCTGACACTTCAGTGCTCCCAATACAATCCTCCCTCCTTTAAACAAAACAGTCAAAGAATAAGTACAACGATATAGAACAGAATGAGGTTCAAACCAACAATATTTATTGAATAGAGTATTTTCTATAATATTAAGATAACAAGTGAATATTATTAAATAAGTGAATATTAACGTAAACATAAATAAGAAGAAAATAATAAATTATAACCCTGAACTTTGGCTTTTGGGCTAAATTTTGGTTCTCTCTACAGCCTGGGCATTTTCGGCATCAGTATGGGCACCACCAGACTATCTGGACTGTCTAGAATAAACTGAGAAGAATATCACATAGTTAGTTAAGCAGTCATTTACACTACTCGTTACATGTTACAAATGTGTAAACATTTAAATGTTTGAATTAAAATCTTACCATCAAAATTACTTTTAATATTACTTTTCTGCACTTTCTTGTAATATTTAAATAGTGAACTAGTGATGCAGATATCAATAATCCCTGGGAGTGATATCAAGAATTAACTTTTGTACAAGTGCACATGTAATTCTTGATATCAAAAATAGACATTGGTAGATAAAAATTAACTAAGGGGCCCTACTAATAAAAATAATCAAGAATTCACATTGCAAATAGTAACAAATCGAATTCTTGATATCAAAAATGCATAAACTGTGAATGAATAAAAAAGCTAAAATGGCTTGCCATAGCATGTTAAAGTTTTTATTTATTTATTATTATGCATGTTGAAGCAATTCTTGATTTATGGTTATTTACTGAGGGATGTGCATCCATATTGACCAGTATGTCCAGCTAATCAACATTTTAAATTCAATATAGCCTATAAATAAATGTCAAATTGTCAATACATTGCTTTCCATCTTGCATAATTAGTGCAGTTGTTTACACAATGTCTGAGACTAGATAATCAGTGTCTTAAAAGTATGTATAATGTGTACTTTGATGAGGAGTGCCATCATTCACGCCCATATATTGTAGCCTACAGTCTGTCTGGTCTTCACATTTCTGCTTGAAAAATTTCGAGTTTCATTTCGTGCACGCGCCTAACGCACGATAAGACACCCGACGCGGTTATCTTTTCCGAGCTGCAGTAAACAAACACCGTTGCACTTTGTCGTTTATCAAACGTAATAAATAATTGTATTTTACTCTCACTTTTGTCAGGCACAAAGTCACAAAACACAGCCCTGGAAGTGACTGGCGTTAGCAGCTACACACTGCCCAGCTAGGTTAGCAAGACCGAAAAAAACACAATAGAAATGCACATAAACATAACTTTACTTTGCTGACATCAAACTTGGAGGGAGAGAACACAAGTTTACCTGATTGTTGTTCCCGCAATTCACTCTCATGGTGTTTTTTTCCCTCTTTTCCTGACCAGAAGGATAGTTTCGCTTCCTTTTGTCATGGATGTTGTAAACACGCGCTATGGCATGAGGGGGAGGCGGGGCCTCGAGTAATTTTCGGGGCCCTACGCAGCTTGCGTAGTGAGCGTATAGGGCGGATCGGCTCTGGATAACACTAATTAAAACAGATACGGATTGAGTGTCTTAACCCATAACGTGACTTAACGGAGAGTGAAGCTCAGTATTATTTGTCATAGCATTCGTCTAAACACTATTTAAGTTCAGTCATTCGTCGTTGAAGCTTAGTAATAGCCAAACGTTGCTATTACTGAAACACAGTCTAATTTATTTACCTGTGTCTGATCTCTCGGTTAGTCCTTTAATGTAGTTGTTGACATCTTTCATGTTGGAAAGTGTTTTCGTAGCTCCATCCTGCTGAAAGATCCGTATTACGGCCGGGTACACAAAAGCATATCTGATGCCCGCTTCTCGTAATCTCCGACGGGCACCTGCCGACTCTTGCCTCTTCTTGATCACTTCAGCCGAGAAATCTTGATAAAAGGACACCTCCTGACCTTCCACTGTCAGCCTGTTCTTGTTCCTTGCTGCATTAAGGATCTTCTGTTTATCGATGTAGTTGTGTAATCTCACTAGGACCGCGCGAGGACCACTTTTCTCTCCTCCTCCATGCGCGGGTCCCGTGCGATGGGCTCTTTCAATCTTGATCCTGTCCTGCTGCATATCCAGAACTTCAGGAATCCATTTCTCAAAGAACGTAACTGGGTCTTTCCCCTCAAAGCCAGTCTTCAGTCCTGTGATCTTAATATTTTGGCGACGACTTTGATTCTCATAATTATCAAGGCGATCCAGTGCTTTTTTGAGAGCATTTTCCAAACATTCAAGTTTCGGCCCAGTCACCGTTGACATATCCTCAAGATCAGATACGCGATTTTCTATAGCCGTCACTCTTTCCAAAATGCCGTCTAACTTCTGAGACAGTTCTGTAACTGGTTTAACAACAGCAGCAAGTTTAGTGTCTAGCATCTCAGCGATGTTGGTAGTTACTCTCTCAACTAATATGTCATCTCTTTGGAGGTTGACATTCTCCGGCTCCGTTTCACATTCTCATACTCGGCCTCTTCGTGTTCAGTGTCAACTTGACTAGCAGCAGTGATCGCCACGTTAGCAATGCTATTAGCATTAGCCTTGCAAGCCGTCTTCTTTCGTCCGTCTCTCTTCTTACTCGATGCGGGCGGTGCAAAAAAGTTTTCCAGGGACATTTTGACACTTATTACAGCCGTTGCAGTGAGTCACAAGGCGAAATTAGTACTTAAAATAGTTATTTTACGTCAACCCAGTGGGGAGGCGAAAGAAGTGCGTCTATCTAGTTGCAAGCATCACGTGATCCCCCTCACCAGAGTATTTTTTAACACAAGTATCTGTACTTCTACTTAAGTATGAGAAGTGAGTACTTTTCCCATCTCTGGTCACTAGATGACGTCATACGCTAATTTGCATATTTGTGACATCATTACGCAATCATTTGTATAAAGCTTAGTGGTTGTGTCAGATAAAATAATAAGTAGCCAAATAATCACAAATTCAATACAGGAATTTATTTTACCGTAGGCTATAATTATTACTTAGGTAGCTTATCTTTGAAGTAAAAAAAAGAAATTCTACAAAGGGAGTGAAAAAGATCGATAGGAAGGAAGACTATTGTCCCACTTTTGTGACAGCTAATGGGGATCCTTTTAACAATAAACAATAAATAAGTCTCAAAGAAGGCTGGCTTGCCCAGGGCCAGGCCAGCTCAGCGGCATCTTTCTGCCGTTGCATCCCGCTGTCTCTCCTAACTACCTAACTACACCGGCCCCGGTCCCCTGTCCCTTCTCTCCCCTTTCTACCTGCCTGCGCAGTGCTGATGTGCATGAGGAGAAAGCAGAGAGGGGGAGGGGCTGCTCCTCTGTGCCGCAGTCACAGAACAGACTGTTTTGGCAGCCACGGGAGAGAAATACCTTGCGTGCTCGCTGGACAATACTGGCGACTTTTCTACAGAAAGTCGCTGTCTTTTCTACAGAAAGTCGCCAGATTTGTCGCTAGTCGCTTTTCTGAAAAAAAGTCGCTAAGGGGGTCTGAAAAGTCGCTAAATCTAGCGACAAAGTCGCTAAGTTGGCAACACTGGAGGAGAGAAGCCTGCCCCTTTGAGACAAACCGACCCACTTCTTGGTTAAACCCCGCCCACTTCCGGGTTAGGCCCCGCCCAGTCCGAGTACAGATACAGATAATTCATATGGTTAACAGATACAGATAATGCTGTACTCGCTCATCCCTACCTATTAGTACAGGGCTCCACACTAACTTTTTGCCTTGGTTGCACTGGTGCGCCTAACTTTTTTATTTAGGTGCACCAGCACACAATTTAGGTGCACCCAAATTTTTCCTCGCGGCGCCGTTAACGCCACAATTTCAAGGTTACCTTTTTATCACGCTCCATATACATTCATTTATATTATGTAAATGATTTTAAACAAGAATAAGGTGTAGGTAAATACTTTTTAGTTGAAACACAATCATACTGCATATAAAAATAAAAATATTAACAAAAAAAGTTTGGTGCTTCACTGAGCTGCCAAACTAAACCATTTCAAAAAAGGTATAATGGAGGATTTTCCTGAATTTTAGAAAAGAACTGCCCTCTCCACTTTTTGAAAAAAATGCACATGCACAACACCCTACCTGCTCCCGAGAGGGAACGCCTATTAAACATGTGCACGAGAGAGCATGCACTAGCCTAGTTCTCCTTGTGCACGCTCTGTTTACAAGTTGCTGTCGGCATGGCTCTACAAGCCTACTTTCCAAAAGAAGATTTGCACTTTTTCCACTATGTCAGACTCGCCACCGGTAAATGGAAATCTATTTAGGACAAGCATCTCTATAGCTAACGTTAGCATGCTACAGGCCAACAAACAAGCTATCGCCGAGAGCGGGGAGGCAGCGCCGCGGTCGGAAACTTTTATATACTGTCTATGGCCGTCTGCTCGCTGACCTGTCAGCGACCACTATACCTTTAAGTAAAACATTTCAAAATAGATCAAAGTGCTTCCCTGAACTGAGATCTAACATTTCATGGCTCAAAGTCTTATAGCCCCCCCCTGCTGTCCTCTGCCCCTCAGATGGACAACACCTGTAATTTGGCCTTCTTCCCCTTTAGCCTTGCCTAAACCAATGACAGTACCAGCTTGCCACACTCCCTAGCATCAAAATAAAAAAAAAAAAAAAAAAAATCAAAATTCTCCAAACTGCCCCCCCCCCCCTGAGAGAGAGAGAAATGTCAGCTAAGTTAAGGTATAATTCATTTAGCTTAAATCTCTGGGCAATGTAGAGAGACAGCTGTACACATAGTATACATGAACCTAGTAGAACAGGCTGTATACATAGTATACATGAGCCAAGTAGTAGATGCACTGCCTGCCTGCCCAGCTAGGTTAGCAAGACCGAAAAAAAAAACACAATAGAAATGCACATAAACATAACTTTACTTTGCTGACATCAAACTTGGAGAGGAGAGAACACAAGTTTACCTGATTGTTGTTCCCGCAATTCACTTTCATGGTGTTTTTTTTTCCTTGTTTTTGTGACCAGAAGGATAGTTTCGCTTAATTTTGTCATGGATGTTGTAAACATTAATTGACGCGCTATGACATGAGGGGGAGGCGGGGCCTCGAGTAATTTGCGGGGTCCTACGCAGCTTGCGTAGTGAGTGTATAGGGCGGATCGGCTCTGCTTCATATGCATTGTGTATGGTAGCCTTCACAATGTTATTTGTTTCTTTGCAGAACCACACACAAATACACAGCCATAGCAGAGCTACCCACGCCCATTTTGTACTGTTGCCTTATGTAATAAAGCCACCGCCGACCACGGAACCCCATACGCAAGCGATGTGTACAGAAATTACGGGAGAAAAAAAAAGTATCTACAGGCGAATGCCTCAAAATGTGCCAACATGTCTGACATGTTTGGGGCTGTAGTAGCTGCTTCAACATCAGTTAGGCTACCTGAAGTAGAGGAAGGAGGAGAGGTGGCTGGCTATACAGAGAAGTAGAAACAACATCATGATGACAGGGAAGAGGCCGAGGAGGAGAGCGACCATGACAGGGCCACGGGAGAGAGGGAGGAACAGATGGAAGAGAGAGTAGGCCTAGTTGACGACGGTAAGAAGTATTTGAATTAACAGGTTGTGTGTGTGTGTGTGTGTGTGTTTGTGTGTGTGTGTGTGTCTGTGTGTGTGTGTGTGTGTGCGTGTGTGCGCACGCCTCACGTCATAATGACAACAAGCAGTTTGGCAGTAACATTAAAGTTAGTGGCTGTCAGGTAACCTAACTGTTTAAGGGTTGGCCTGTTGGGTAGCTGAAGTCTGTGATCTATACAGCCTGTTCTACTAGGCTCATGTCTCCTATGTATACAGCCTGTTCTACTAGGCTCATGTATACTATGTATATACCTGTTCTACTTGGCTCATGTATACAGCCTGTTCTACTAGGTTCATGTATACTATGTATACAGCCTGTTCTACTAGGCTCATGTATACTATGTATACAGCCTGTTCTACTAGGCTCATGTATACTATGTATATACCTGTTCTACTTGGCTCATGTATACAGCCTGTTCTACTAGGCTCATGTATACTATGTATATACCTGTTCTACTTGGCTCATGTATACAGCCTGTTCTACTAGGTTCATGTATACTATGTATAGAGCCTGTTCTACTAGGCTCATGTATACTATGTATACAGCCTGTTCTACTAGGCTCATGTATACTATGTATACAGCCTGTTCTACTAGGCTCATGTATACTATGTATGTACCTGTTCTACTTGGCTCATGTATACTATGTATACAGCCTGTTCTACTAGGATCATGTATACTATGTGTACAGCTGTCTCTCTACATTGCCCAGAGATTTAAGCTAAATGAATTATACCTTAACTTAGCTGACATTTCTCTCTGTTTCTCACTCTTTTAAAGGTTACCTTCTTGTTCATTGGTTATGGTTATGGTTATTGTAGTTAGCAGACACTTTTGTCCAAAGCAACAAAATATGAATCTTACAATGGTTAAAATTAACAGTAAACAGTTTTTAAAAGTTGCTAAGCCAATATTAAGCAAAATAGTAATAATAACAATAATGGCAATACAATATCAAATATCAATAATAATAATAAAAAATACCATAAATATACAAATCATAACTCTAAGAATGAATTAATTATTTAAGTGTAGGATCAACAGATAAGTCTTGAGACCTCTTGAAGGATCCAAAACTATCACAGGAACGCAGAACAATAGGCAACTCATATCATAGAATGGACGCATATTTTAAGAGGACTGTCTGCAGGGAATGTCTCTGACCAATCACGGTGGGTGTGGGCCGCCTGGGCCAAAAATGCCCGGGCCGATTTTTTGTCCCAGTCCAGCCCATTTGATTCGTAGTGCAGGCCCCTGGACAACGTCTTTCAAAACATGACCTGCGCGAAAGAGAAAAAAATATGAATACGTCATTGTACCCAGCACTTATGGAAATAAACTTCCGAATGCGTCTCTGTCCCCACCACATTTCAAACCAAACTGACGCCCATGTATGAAGGGATGCTTTTGAAAACATTATATTTCTGACAATAAATGAAACATTTTTGAAATGGCATGTCTATTTTGTCTCGGCGGAGCTGAGATAGGAACAATCGGAACACGGCAACAACCCGCGCAGCACTACAGACAATTCACCACTGCAGACAATTCACTGCTGCGGGACAACTACATGTCTAACTGGGGATTTACACAGGGTGCGTAACCGCTGCGGAACGGCTCCGCTGCGGAACGTCTCCGTGGTCCCAATACTCACCGGATCCGGAGTTGTTGCGGAACGGCTGCGGCCAGTACTGACAGCTGTAGTCACGGACCCACTAGATCTCGCGAATTCACGCAGAATAGAACCACAAAACCACCAACTGTTTGTTTCTATTCCGAGGAGTAGAGAGGAAACAACTCCGTGCCGTGTTTTCAAGGTGTAGTGAAGAGAAATATGATCCTTCGTGAGCATGGTGTATTTTATTTTGAAAGTTAACCGGATGTTTTATTTTGTTTCTGTGCTCGACTTCCTGTCCCGCACTATCTGCCGTGTGCTGAATTGCTGCGGAGCTCTCCGGCGTCCGGCAAAAATAGAAGCTCTGCGTATCTGATCCGCAGGGCTGCGACCGCCGGAGCTGTGCCGGAGTCGGAACGCAGACGTTATGCAGCTGGTGGAAATACACACGTTGACTTTAATGGAAACCGATTGACTCCGCCGACGTTCCGGAGCCGTTCCGCAGCGGTTACGCAGCCTGTGTAAATCCCCAGTAAGTGTCTACGTCAGTAGGATTAACAGATAAAACACCTTCTCCTGAAGCTAAAAACCATTCACAGCGGCGGAAGCCCGGTGCTCGGAAGCTCCAACGGCTGCTACGAGTTCATGTCGCTGACCAAGCCGTTGAACCGTCTCCTCCAACAGCAGGTCTCGAGCCGTCGTGTGTTATAGTAGTAAGGCAAGGCAGCTTTATTTGTATAGCACTTTTCAGCAACAGGGCAATGCAAAGTGCTTTACATGAAAACAATTAAAATACAAGAATAAAAGTTACAGTGCAGTATAAGAAATTAAACATTAAAGAGCAGTTAAAAACAGTTACAAATATAAAAGCAGATATAGTTTTAACATTCTAGGCAAAACTCCTCGTCGAGCTTGGCTAGTTTTAAGAAATGAACAGTTATTTAACGAAAGGCAACATAAAAAAGAAAGGTCTTCAGCCTTAATTTAAAAGATCTGAGAGTTGCAGCGGACCTGCAGTTTTCTAGGACTTTGTTCCAGATATGTGGAGCATAGAAACTAAACGCTGCTTCCTCCTGTTTATTTCTAACTCTGGGGACAGAAAGCAGACCTGTCCCAGACCACCTGAGAGGTCTGGGTGGTTCGTTGTTTACTAGCAGGTCAGAAATGTATTTTGGGCCTATACCGTTTAATGATTTATAAACTAGCAGAATTTTGAAATCAATTATTTTTGAACTGGAGTGATATGATCCACTTTCTTGGTCTTAGTGAGGACTCGAGCAGCAGCGTTCTGAATCAGCTGCAGCTGTCTGATTTTTTAGGGAGACCTGTAAAGACACCGTTACAGTAGTCAAGTCTACTGAAGATAAAAGCATGGACAAGTTTTTCCAAATCCTGCTGAGACATAAGTCCCTTAACCCTTGATATATCCTTAAGGTGGCAATAGGCTGACTTGGTTATTGTCTTAATGTGGCTGTTGAAATTCAGGTCTGAGTCCATGACTATACCAAGATTTATGGCTTTGTCTGTTTTTAACATTGTCGTTTGAAGCTGAGCGTTGACTTCTAATCATTCCTCTTTTGTTCCAAATACAACCACCTCAGTTTTTTCTTCATTTAATTTAAGAAAGTTCTGGCACACCCAGTCGTTAATTTGTTCAATGCATTTAGTCATTGTTTGTATTGGACTATAGTCTCCTGGCGATAATAAAGAGAGAGAATGGGAGAAGGAAGTTTGTGTGAGGTGGACCTGGTCACCACAGACCCAAATCTTCTCAGCTGTTGCTATTGTCATATGCTGCACTGTCTCTTCATGTGGCACATTATGTTTGGCACACTGTATGGGTCACTTCTTATATCATAACAAGGTAGTCACTGAGTAACTAATGTAAATGCTAAATGCCCTAATACCTGTTGATACTACAATAATGCAAAGTATAGGCTCTTAACCTTGCAGTTTTGCACATATCATGTAAGACTCGATTTCTCAATTTCTTTGCACAAAACTCTCCAGAAAGTGCCATTTAATGTTTTATTTTTCAAAAATGTTTCCCAGGGGGGCATACCCCCGGACACCCCTAGGGAGAGCCTAATTTAATGTGTTCCTCATGATTTTTATTGTTGTTTTTTTCAAAAAAACAAAATTCCTATTTTGGTTCTTGCAGCACATTTCAAAAAAAGTTGGAACAGTAAAGCATTTACCACTTTGTAATGTTGCCATTCCTTTTCACAACACTTAAAAGACGTTTAGGGACTGAAGCCACCAAGTGATGAAGTTTTTCAGGTGTAATTTTATCCCATTCTTGCTGCAAACAAGTCTTAAGGTGGGCAACAGTACGGGGTCTTCGTTGTCGCATTTTGCGCTTCAAAATCCGCCACACATTCTCTATTGGAGACAGGTCGGGACTGCAGGCAGGCCAGTCAAGTACCCGTATCCTCTTCCTCTGCAGCCAGGACTTTGTAATGTGTGCAGAATGTGGTTTTGCATTATCTTGTTGAAATATGCATGGACGTCCCTGGAAAAGATGTCTTCTTGAAGGCAGCATATTGTGCTCCAAAATATCTATGTACTTTTCAGCATTAATGGTGCCATCACAGAAGTGCAAGTTACCTTTGCCAAGGGCACTGACACAACCCCATACCATGACAGACCCTGGCTTTTGCACTTGTTGCTGGTAACAGTCTGGATGATCCTTTTCTTCTTTGGTCCGGAGCACACGGTGTCCATTTCTCCCAAAAAATACCTGAAACACTAATTCATCTGACCACAGTACACGTTTCCACTGTGTGATGGTCCATCCCAGATGCCTCCAAGCCCAGAGAAGTCGACGCTGCTTCTGGACACTGTTAACATAGGGCTTCCTTTTGGCACAGTACAGTTTTAACTGCCATTTGTGTCTGTAACTACGTATTGTGGTACTTGACAAAGGTTTGCCAAAGTAGTCCTGAGCCCATGTGGTGATATTGCTTATAGATGAATGATGATTTTTGATGCAGTACCACCTGAGGGATCGGAGATCACGGTTGTTCAGCTTAGGCTTGCACCCTTGTCCTTTACGCACTGAAATTCCTCCTCATTCCTTGAATCTTTTAATTATGTTATGCACTGTTGAAGGTGAAATAAGCAAATGTCTTCCTATCTTTCTTCGAGGAACATTGTTTTTAAACATTTCAATAATTTTCTCACGTATTTGTTGGCAAACTGGCGATCCTTGGCCCATCTTTGCTCCTAAAGGACTAGACCATTCTTGGATGCTGCTTTTGTACCAAATCATAATTATAATCACCTGTTTCAAATCACATCATTATTTAACCAATTTATCTGATTACTAGCCCTAAATTACTCCTGTCCCAACCTTTTTTGGAATGTGTTGCAGGTCTGAATGAAATTAAGTTGACCAGACAAAACATGAAATATTTTGTGTTCACATTGTCTGCAATGAAATAAAAGTCAAAGTACATTTAGAAATCACTACTTTCTTTTTTTATTTGTGTTTTTCATACTGGCTCAACTTTTTCTGATTTGGGGTTGTGTGTGTGTGTGTGTATATATATATATATATATATATATATATATATATATATATATATATATATATATATATATATATATATATATATATATATATATATTAGGGCTGTCAGTTTAACGCGTTATTAACGGCGTTAACGCAAACCCATATTAATGTTTTTTAAATTTTAAATTTTAATAATTTTTTTAACGCACGAGTAACACATAGAGAGAGCAACGGGATCTGTTAGTCCACTTCTTTAACTGTCTATGGCCACGCCATGTCCCGCCCTACGAAGCAACTGATTGGTTTGGTTTAGGCATTTCACCGCGAGTGGTGAGGATAGTGGATTGGTCAGGGGATAGGACCTGAACAAATGGAGTTACGTTACCTTCGACGCCTGGCCAATAGTAGTGATTGAAGGGCGGGTCTTGTAATTTCGCAGACCGCAAACAAAACAGACACAAGCCTCGGCCGGTTTTAGCTTGCTAGCCGCGTAGCTTGTAGGCTCGTGACGGCGATTATCTTCAGAGCGAGCGAGTAGTGACTCTACAGTCAGTGAGAGAAACAAAGTGTCTCCTCTGTTCTTTCTGACCACGGTGGGAAACCTGGAGCAGGAAAACCCTCTCCTTGATTTTACGTTGGTTATGAACGAGAACGAGAACCAGGAAATGAGTCACGGGAAACCAGTTGCTATGAGCCCATAGACAGTAGGACGAGCCACGCTCGCCTCAGGCATGAGGCAGTACTACCTGTAGTACTATCTGCAGGACTATCTGCAGTACTACCTGCAATGGAACATCGAGGTAACAGCGTTACATTATGTGACAGATTATTAGATCCAAGTGTGAATGTTAGTGTGAAATTGAACATAACGTATATGACAATGTTGTTTTCAATAAAAAAACAGTCACAAAGCAGCCGATCTACTTTTCCATGCTGATAAGAGAATTAAAATGAGAAAATATAATGGGACAAAAAGAAATCAAGGGACATTTAGAATAGATAAAAATGTGCGATTAATTGCGATTAATAGCGAGTTAACTATGACATTAATGCGATTAAATATTTTAATCGCTTGACAGCACTAGTATCTTTTGGTATGCATTTCAGAAAAAAATGGTTAGGATTCAGGTGTAATTGCAAATAGTGATTAATCATGATTAATCCACTGAAAATTCTGATTAATTTGATTAAAAATTTTAATCATTTGACAGCCCTAATATATATATATATATATATATATATATATATATATATATATATATATATATATATATATGTATATGTTTGCAGCTCTGCTGAGCGCTACTTGGGCGGAGTGATAGCTTGCAGTTCTGCTCAGAGCTGCAGCATATCACTCCGGCCAAGTAGCACTGCTTTCCTTTCTGAGAATATAGTTCCCATTTTATATACAGTTAGAAGATAGCTGTGTCTCAAGTGACGTTATTTGTACACGCTGTGACTATACAAATCACAACATGTAAATAGGAACATGTTGCCATTATTATTTATTACTTATTCGGAGCAGTAGGCTAGTTGGAGCCGGTTACCTCCAGGATCTGTGCTAAGGTGGAGCCGTCAGAGTTACGACACGCACAGAGATGAGAAGGGTATGTATCTACTTGTCTGTCGGGGTTACAGTGAATAAGCTAATGTCCCAATAAGTCGGCATGTTCCTTTAAGTACGAGCCGAGAGACATGTATCCTGCTATTCTCAACTTTATTATTCTTCCTTCTTCTACGTACATAACATTGTACTTGTATCACCTCCTGCGCACTCTAGCGCCCCCTAGTGTTCACCAACAGCATTAACAGGACACAACAGCTCTGTAATGCAGCCTTGTGTAACATAAACCCTCTGATCCACAGTGAGTGTCTGCTCTAAATGATAACACACACTTTCAACACGGGCCAAGGTATTGTCCATATAAACACCAAGGTGCCTATAAGAGCAGAGCCGATGGATTGGTTCATCATTTATGACTTCTGATACCCTCTGACCCATGTCACGACCCTTTCCTCAGTGAAATGGTTGAATGAGATTGTTGGCATTGCACCACTGCACACAGGTCTCTATTTCAGCAGAATATGCAAAAGTACTTGTGTCTGTGTGTAGTATGCTGAGGTAGAAGTGTGCTAAAAATGCCAAAACACATGTATATATGTACAAGTCAAAACAAATGCAAATTAGTAAAACAAGCCATTAGGCTGTATTTCTAAACACTCAACTGTAGGTTTTTTATATAGTATTTTTCTGCGACAAGGCAAATCAAAGTGCTTAGCATAAAACACTATTTGTTCATTATTGGTATTTTTATTGTATAAATTCTCACGTAAGTTTCGAGCTAATTGGACAATGTACACTCAAGTTACACCCACTTCCTGTTTAGATGGCGAAACGCATAAAATGGCCGCCCCGCCATGGCCATTCCCTATGACGAAAAGTTATTCTTTTAATAACTTTTCATTGCTAAGGTCTTAAGATGGCACAGACCAAATTTGAAGTTGATCAGATGAAATCTCTAGGAGGAGTTCATTAAAGTACGACGTGGAAATGGCCAAAATGACACTAATTTCGAACTTTCAATTAAAAATGGCGGACTTCCGGTTGGGTTTAGGGTATGGCTCCAATGAGCTTTTTCGTACATCTTGACATGCTATGTGTACCACTTTTCGTTAATCTACGTTAAACATACTGCAGGGGCTCAATTTTCTTTAATATTGTAGGGGCCGCAGGCGAGCCATTTTTGTGCACCTATTCCCGAAACCCTTAAAATACGTACATTTTCACCAGGCTTGATGCGACCACCAATTTTGGTGAGATTTTGAGTATGTTAATTTGCCAGAAGAAAGGAAAGTAAAGGAAAGGAAGAATTCCTTCAGTTTCAATAGGGCCTTCACTGCTGTCGGTGCTCAGGCCCTAATAATAATAATAATTCCTTCAGTTTCAATAGGGCCTTCGCTGCTGTCGGCACTCCGGCCCTAATGATAACTATAACGATAACGATGTGAGCATCCACACTGACAAACGACAGCAGGAAAACTGTGGCGCCAAGCTGCACGCTCCACCTGTTTTGGAGCCCACATGTCCCTCGTCTTCTGCAGGTTGGCCCTCGGTGGTTCAATTCCGGGCTCCTCAGGCCAAATGTCAAAGTGTCCAGTGTTTCCCCTAGGATTTTTTTTAGCCGTGGTGGCAGGTATGTCAACCCCCCCCCCCCCCCCCCCCCACACACACACACACACACACACACACACACAACACTCCGAGGCTGGACTTTCAAATAAAGAAAATTATCGTTCAAAATGTTCACTTTCTTACTGAATTAATGCTATTTTTTTACAGTACATTAGTGTGAGCAAACTCCTCAAAAACATGGAAACTCCATAATGATAACTGACTCTTTAACTAGAAAAAGATCATAGGCGTCGTTTTAGGGGGGGACGGTGGGGACGTGTCCCCACCAGATTTTGTCATGAGTCATTTTGTACCCACCACTTTTTTTTTAAACCTCAAGCTCAATTTAGTTAAAAAATAAAGTTCATAACACATAAGATCACTTACTGTACATGAGGAGCAATATGAGAGAGAAATGTGATCATTGATCTGTTTAGGAACATTAAACCACGTTAAGCTTTTTCACGTTATATTATATGAGAACCGTGGGGAGTCAACCCACAGCCGCAGCTGCTGCTGAAAATGTGAAGCAGAAACAACGCTTATAATGTCAGATAAAGTCCATAATAATTGGACTTTTGGTTCGATTTTTTTCAGAGTTTTCGGTGGTTATAAGGAGCAATATGAGAGAGAAATGATTATTGTTTAGGTACATTAAACCACGTCATGTCATATTGTCAACATGGTACGAAGCAGAACATATGTCGTGTCTAATGCTTTTTGAAAACTTAAGGCTTTCTTCTTCATAAAACGAGTCGGACATCACATTTTTTAATACATTTTTATTTATTTACATTAGTAAGCTACAGGGGCCTGTACTGAACCCAGGGTTTTCTGTACCACGACGGTGGATCAGTTGTTACCGCGTTCAATCGCCGTGGTAACTTAATTATGCTAACACCTAACCTGGTCGGGAGCAGGTTATGTCGGAGATCAGAGATCAACTGGTGTAAAAGCACCGCCTACTGACCAATCAATAGGCCTACTCCATTGATAACGGCATCACCATTCTTAGAAAATCTATTGACTGAATGGGTGGAGTTCAGTGAGAAAAAAAGAAGAAAAAGCTCGAGAGAGAGAGAGAGAGAGAGAGAGATGCGCTCTTAAAAGTTAAAACATTTAGAGACTGACAACCCCGTTAACATTCCCTGATGGGTATTTATGAAAGGTAGGGCCTATAGATTTTCAGTGGAGGGAATAACGTAGGCCTATTGTAAACTTCTTGAGCCGTGTGTTGCCAATGCGAGCATCGGTTTGAATTATGTTTTCACATTTTTTATTTGCTCCCACCATCGCTTCCCACTGCCAGGGTTGCAACTGAATAGACTAACGACAGTTTATGGAAAGAACAAGTGTAATTATGGTCACATCTTGTGCCTGACTGATTGATAAGCCAGTCCCTCCAGACAAACGTGATTATGCGATTGCAGAATTCAATGCATCAGCCAAAGTCCGCATATTTATGTGGGGGCCGCATTTTTTCAAATAGGCTACGCCGCACTTTCGCCGCATAAATTGCCAATTTCCTCGCAAAATATGCGGGGCTTGCATGATTTCATAATCCCCGCATTTTCGTTGCAAAAAAGTCACATACATCTCAGCAGAAAGTTGAAAAATGTTGCGTTTACTTCACACAAGAGCAGCCATTTTCCCATGTTGCCATGGGAACGTTATGTAGTGACGTAATTTCGCCTACTGACAACATGGTTGGGGGAATCTCTTTTTCATCAAACCGCAGTTTTTGTAAGTTACTGCAATTTCATCGCATAAAATTGCACAAATATCCCACATATACCATCGCATTTTATAAGAAAACGTGCCGCATAATCAAGGATTTCTGCCCGCAACAATCACAAAACTCTGAATTTGTCTGGAGGGACCGATAAGCGTTGTGACTTACACATTTACAGCGTCGGCTTTTTTGCCAGTTTTTCTTCCTGTTCTAGGAAGCGACTGGATTGCCTTTTGCCTGTAAACCGTGTCTGTGTTCTTCATATTTATGTAGAATTGCTCTTATGTAAAATATGTGGCTCTGGTAGATTGCAAACACCGCCTCTTTTATGTGAACGTGCGTGTCTCTAGATTGGGATTGATTCAACTAGTTGATAAACGTTGTGACACAGTTTAACCGTGGTTGTTATGGTTAGTGCAGCCGGGGAACTGAAAGGAATCCAGGGCATGTTAAACTTGATTTGTAGTAGCCTACAGGCCTCTGGACAACATCTTTCAAAACATGACCTGCGCGAAAGAGAAAAAAATATGAATGCGTATTGTCCCCACCACTTCTGGAAATGCACTTCCAAATGCGTCTCTGTCCCCACCACATTTCAAACCAAACTGACGCCCATGAAAAAGATCTCAGACTAGGAGGCAGGTCACTGAGTGATTGTTAAAGTCTGTGATTAAGGAAACATGATTGTAGTATGCAGGAAAATGCTTGCAGAAAGAAAGGCTGTTGTCAGGTAAAAATGTCACAGTCAAAGAGGCTGAAGGGAAAATTGACGTGGAAAGCCACTTTAATGATGAATGGACTGATAAGCAGGCTGCCATTCATACTGTATGCCTCATTTGCAATGAAATGATGCTGTTGCAAAATAATACAACTAGCATCATCATCAAGAATGAAGAATGCAAAGGTAACGATCGCGTCATTCACGTGCATATTAAGTAGCCACATGTATCTGTTTTGGTCTTATAATACATCCATAGATTTACCTCCAGGAGAGACGACGGTTCACTCAGCCAGCAGTTCAGTTTATAAGAATTTGTCCAAATTTCTAGATTCCCGCCAAGCTAAGCTAAGACTACAACCGACAGCTTTATTGGTTTGATCTTGTTGGTAAAAATGAGCAGAGCAGAGCTGTGTTTGCCTAAAAGCGCGGTGGACGAGAGCAGACAGAGCAGATTAAAATATCGCTTCCTACATGTTTACGTCGGTCTATACAGGTGAGTGCATTGATAAGTATTGACTTTTTACTCACGAAGGTTTTATCGTAACCTACTTAGAGTAACGAGACCGCCCCCCCCCCAGCGGCCGTTGGTAATCCTCGGTATCGTTCCCAGTCAGGTGCTGCGCGTGTTTTAGATGTGTGTGTGTGTGCGGTAACATTAACGCTCACACACACAACTCTGTGTGTGGCGCGCAGGCAAGAATCCCGGCATGTGAATAGAGACAGGGGGCTGGGTTTTATGGAAAGCCAAAAGGGCCACAATTCGTCACAGTTCGCTCGGCGTTTTGAACGCCGTTAGTGGCGCCACCTGGCGTTTAATAGACGCCACTACACGTCTAATAAACGCCACCTGGCGTCTATTAAGCGCCACCACGCGTGTCACGTCACCAGGCGTTAAATAAACGCCACCAGGTGCTTATTAGACACCTGGTGGCGTTTTGATGATCAACTCCGCCCTGTGGCTTTCACAGCCAATAGATTTGAAATCTAATCGCCCAATCAGTGAAGAGGAAGGTCAGGCCACACTAATCAAGCACTGATCTCCTTTGCAGCTTGTTTGAGTAGCCCAAAGAAAATAGTATTCACAAATTATTTGTTATTTATTATTATTTCTACATATCAATACATGTTGAAATATGTGAACTAGAGTATAATAGCATTTATAAAGCATTCATTTGTTCTTGTTAACATTCCTGAGGCACACTGATCTCCTTTGCTGTTTTTTTGAGAAGCCAAAATAAAATCCCCAGTATGCACTTGGGTGTTATTTTACTATTTATACATATGGTTGTATAATAAAGAATGTGGAGTATAGTTATATCATTTAAAAACATTTATTTGTTCTTGTTGATGGAGCTAAACCAGTTTGCCTACCGTTGCTGTAAAATTCCTGGGGGTGGCAGCAGAGGACAATATATAAATGATTCCCTATAATAAACTTATAAAAATAATCCATTCTAGTTTTTCTTTAACTGTTACACATAGTTGTTGTGGCATTATTGTAAATCTATTTTATTTGAATATGCATTGTATTTTATTGTAGAATTACATGAGCACAAACTTAAGTCTGCAATATTGAAGTTTTTGAAACCAACCAAGTAACGTACAACTAAGTATGATTTTCATGATGTGGTGGAAGCAATCAATGTTTTTATCTTCCTGAACTGAATGGTTGTGTGCCATTGCAGAATAAAATACTTACAAATGCCCCATCCATCTTGACTCCTGTGTCATACGAGTCAGTTCTAAAGGTTAACAGAGTGGGGATAGGTGAAATTACTAGCACAGGTGTAAATATGTCTGAATAACACACATCTAAATGCTGACTTAATGTGTTTAAACAATTGCATTTTCTAAGCAGATACTAAGAAGAAATGGAATTAAAAAAAAACTTGACGCAAAATATTTATTCAAAAACATTTAACAAACATTGAAACAAAACAAATTTGTTATGGTTGCAAATATATATGGCAATAAAAAATGGGTCCAAAAATCAAAATTGACAAGTAAGACTGGTTGCAGAAAACAAACAAAAAAATACAAACTAAATATAAGAAAGATTAAAAAAATAAATTCACACAAAAATAACAATTTGCTTGTTCAGTCACTTCACTAGCACAAACAGTAAAAAAATCTTTTAATTAGATATGCACTGACATAACGGCCGGTGACCGGAATTGGCCGGTTTTCACGTGCTCGGCCATGACCGTGTAAAGCGTGTGTCCGCCCTATTCATGCACATGTAGGGAACCTCGTGAATTATGTCAAAATGTCATAGTTTATATGACATTTTTTTAGTTGGATATGGTACGGAAGTGGTTCTAACATTGCACTTTAGATGTGTGTGAATTTCCCACACCAGGAGTAATTTATAGTGACCCATTATCTGTTCAACAATGTTCTGTGCAAAATGTTCTATTAAAGAAAAGATAGAAAATCAATATTTGCGTGTGCTGTAAAGTGTTTCAAAACAATTAAATCTGAGTCTGCAAAAAATCTGTATTGGCTGGCCTAACTCAATGAAAATTGGAGTCGGCCAATTCAGTGCATCTCTACTTTCAATGTATATTTAGGGACTCCAGGTAAGTAATGAGATCTCTGATGATTTCAATCCCAAGGTTTACTCTTTGGCCTCCAAGAGGGTCAAACCGCTCCTCAACTTGTTGTCTTATCACAGCGTCCAGTGTAAACCGTGTCTGAGGCACTTGCACTCGTGCAGGCCAGTTGATATCAGGGGGCTGTCCTGCAGCAGCCGCGTCCCCAGTCCCTGCAGCTTCAGCCTCTCCTGTTGGAGCAGCACGGCCACCATCCATTGCTCCCGCAGTGCCGTCTGTCTCACCAGCAACTTCCGAGGGCTCAGTTGCAAACAGATCCCTGATTGCTGTGGTTGGCCGTCTCTGCTGTGCTAGGCAACCCCTAACAAATATTTGCAAGGGGGACTGGTGCCTCTCTGTCCTTAGACCATGGTGGTTCCACTGGTTTGTGAAAGCATTCAAGTCCCTGTTGATCCTTGGCAAATACACATAGTGCAGTGCCCAAAGGTGCATTTCATTATCACGGTCCACTATACCCTCCATCTCAAGAAAAGAGAAGAGGTCGTGGTACACATTGATCACTCCACGCCACATGTCACCCCAGAGTCTTTCAATCCGCTGATTGTGGGTACTTGCTCCTCTTATGGCACTGCCTCTACCAGACCCTCGAAAGACATTCATTAGCAGGCAAATGTCATTGTTCTCGCCACCATGGTCTGTCCGTACCCTTGAGGGGACTCCATAGTTGGCCACTGCACTTATGAAGCACTCCAACACAGTGCTGCTGCGGTTGTTGTTGGATGCACGGAGGAACACAATAAGGCGGCTGTAGCCATCTATGCTGCCGTGAACAACTATCCTCCACCTAAATCAAAACAGACAAACATTTGGTTGACATGCAAAGCAATCAAAACATCATGAGGTGTTAGAGCAAATGTGAATCCTGGGATTTGGGTTACATGAGAGAAAGAGAAGGATCAGATGTGCTTTTTGTCTGATGGCCACTGGAAAGGAAGCTAGTGTAAATGCAAAATGAAAAAATGCCAGAATCGACTGCATCACTACTGGTAGGCATTGTTTAGGTATTTCTACTCCTGCAACATGAGTGTCCTGAACATCACTGCAATGGAAACAGCTCCCAAAAAAGGCCCAAAAAGTCATGCAGAGAGTGGTTTGTCCCGATAACATACAATAGGTGATGCCCTAACCTTTCAAAAGGATATTACGAGTGTGATGAGATAATCGTCTCACGAGATGAGACACAAGATTGGGGTTCTCAAGAACAAGACCAACACATTTTAAAGAAAACTTGAATGTTGAAATATGACTGTCAAATAAATTCTTTTATTCAACTGCATCACCATCTAGCCATTAAGTTATATTGCAGCAAATCTTGTCTGTGTAAAGTTTTGTAAACTAAAAGCCAAACTTGTGATCGCTTTACTTGCAATGCAGCGTTAAGCTGCAAAGGTGACGCATATGTTGGCCCGTCTGCTGTGTGTGTGTGTGTGTGTGTGTGTGTGTGTGTGTGTGTGTGTGTGTGTGTGTGTGTGTGTGTGTGTGTGTGTGTGTGTGTGTGTGTGTGTGTGTACTAAGCCACCATCTCTGACACAGAAGCTCAGGTATGGAAATTTGGCACAGATTGATTTTAACGCGAATTGGTTCTCAATAGTACTAACTGCATTGTGTGGGACAAGATATCAAAAGTTTAAATCTTGTGCAGTTTAAGTATCAATGATCCAGTCATATACTCCGTATTTCCAAAACACAAGTTGTTGCTATAACCTTACTATGTACATAACTTCTGCACAAGTTGTGAGAGAGTTTGTAAACAGATGTTTTGACAGTTTTGCTGTTGTTAAACATGACCTTGTAACCTGAGGCAACACTTTGCCAGTAATTATATAAAAATAATTTTAAGGGTGAAACTTCATTATGTTATTATGTCAGAGTGGATTGCAACTCCAAAACAACCTAGTAGCACAAGTTCTGTCAGTACGATAAAGCCGATTAGCATACCTTATCAGTTTATGATTCCCATCGATGTGCCACAGAGAATTTGGTCCCGCCACCCGGTAAGACCTTCTGTGCAGCCTCTGTGACATTGCACGAAGGGCAGCCGCTCTTGGGTTGATCCGTACCATGCTGTCCCTCACTCTCCTTCTCTGGATTCGGACACCCTCTGCTCTCAATTGGGCACGGACTGACTCTGGTCCAAGTTGTTCATTCCCTCCTACCAGATCCCGAATCATAGCGTCCAGGTTGACGTCTGTTACGTCCGAATAGGAGGTGGAGCGAGACAAATTGAAGCGTCTGAAAAAAATGAAAGAACAACAGCTGGGTAATTTTATATTTTCAGTTCTGAATATCGACCATTTTTAAACAACAATATTTTTGAATCAATATTTTGGGTCACAGTATTGATTTTTGTAGTGAATAGCCGTGTAATAATTTGGATAATGCTTTAGGGTCCTGCAAAAGCCCGTTGGGGTTTCCAATAATGACAGACTAATTTAACATTATCCCTAACATTATTAGCATTCAAATCCTCTATACTTTTACTAAAGTTGGTTTTTCAAATTGCAATGTTGACTTTTACTTGCATAATTTCTTGTAAGCGCCTTTGTAGTCAAGAGTAAAGTTTAAGTGAGTTACTATGGCTGTGGGAATCGGCAGAGAAAAGGTTATTTTTTCATAACTGTCATTTTGTAAGCCTAATGTAAAGGCATGTGTAGTTGTTAACACTCCTTTTAAAGATATTTTTTGTGCATTCTAGGCCTTTATTTTGATAGGAAAGCTGAAGACATAAAATGAGAGATGGGGAATGACATGCAGCAAAGGGCTGCAGTTCGGAGTCAAACCCAAGGCGTCGAGGAATAAACCTACAAGCCCAAATCAGAAAAAGTTGGGACAGTATGGAAAACACAAATAAAAAAGAAAGTAGTGATTTCTAAATGTACTTGACTTGTATTTCATTGCAGACAATACAACAGCACATCATTTAATGTGTTCCTCATGATTTTTTTTTTATTTTTTTTTTTTTCAAAAAAACAAAATTCCTATTTTGGTTCTTGCAACACATTTCAAAAAAAGTTGGAACAGTAAAGCATTTACCACTTTGTAATGTTGCCATTCCTTTTCACAACACTTAAAAGACGTTTAGGGACTGAAGACACCAAGTGATGAAGTGTTTCTGTCACGGTTCAGACAGACGACCAGAGGACCACAATTGCGTCACACCAGAAAGTTTATTAAAACTTAAGGGAAAAGGGAAGTAGGGAGTGAGTGAAGGCTCCAGGGGTTACTGGGAATAACAGGGATTCTGTCCAATGTGCTGGGTCTGTGCCCCCCCCAGTGGCAGCGATGCGTCCTATGACACCGGTGGTGGGTGGTCCAGAAGTCCTGGGGGGGAAACACAGACACAACGGGGCGGATGAAACAAGGCAGAAGTACAGTTCAAGGGAAATCCAAATACGTTGTAGCAAGGCAGAAGGCTGGTCAGAGTTACCGGGATCGAAGAGTAGTCAGGAGTCGTTATGGCAGAAAGCAGGTCTGGTTTTCCTGGGGCAGAAGAGTATCCAAGAATCAGGCAGGTCCGGGGTCACAAAACAAGGGTGAGCCAGAAGCGCGAGCAAACAGGTTCCGGGTGTGAGCTTTGCAGACGATCTGACAAAGGAGAGCTGAAAGACAGGGCTTTAAATACTGGGAGAGGTTAGTGGGTAATGCAGCGCAGCTGGCAGAGTAATTAGAGCAGAGCAGAGCAGGGACAGGTGGAGCTAGTTAGGCTGAGTAGAGAGAGTGGTGAGCAGAGTGGAAGATAGTGGAAACAAATTAAGGTGGTAACCCGGTGGAGTGAGAGGGCTCATGACAGAACCCCCCCCCCAAGGGACGGCCCCAGAAGTCCCAAGAGCAACACCACGCCGGGCGGGAGGAGGGGAGCCGGAGGAGGGCTAGAACTCCTCCGAACGGTCCGAGTGAGCGTCCTCATCCTCGGAGGAAGCCGGAGGGCCGTGGTCGGGAGATGGGACAGGTCCCGAGACAGGATCAGGCACAGGACAGGAAGCCGAGCGGGCAGGACGGTTAGGGACCCCTCTGGGGCGGCCCCTACGGATTGCAGGTTGATCAGGATGCCGTTGGTGGAAGGCGGTGATGAGAGTCCTATCCACAATCCGACTAGCTGGCACCCAGGTCCTTTCCTCAGGTCCATAGCCCTCCCAGTCAATGAGGTACTGGAGACCCCTACCCCTCCGTCTGGACCGAAGCAGGCGGCGGACGGTGTAAACCAGACCACCATCGACGAGCTGTGGAGGAGGAGGACAAGGCGCAGCAGGGACCAGCGGACTCTCATGAATGGGCTTAATCTTAGACACATGGAAAGTGGGGTGCACCCTCATGGAATTAGGCAGTTGGAGCCGGACAGCAGTTGGGCTAATCACTCTTATGATAGGGAATGGGCCAATGAACCGAGGTGCCAGCTTTTGCGACTCCACCCTGAGTGGCAGGTTCTTCGATGACAACCACACCCTTTGACCAACATGGTAGGTGGGAGCAGGAATTCTCCGACGGTTGGCCCCGGTAGTGTAGCTGGCAACGGATCTGAGGAGTGTGGCTCGGGCTTGTGACCAGGTGCGGCGACATCGACGGGCAAAAGAAAGTGCAGATGGGCAAGTAACCTCCCCTTCCTGGCTGGCAAATAGAGGAGGCTGGTATCCATAAACACATTGGAAGGGGAACATACCGATGGCAGAGCAGGTCAGAGAATTGTGTGCGTACTCCACCCATGTCAATTGCTGCGACCAGGAGTGGGGGTTGCGTGAAGTCATGCATCGCAGTGCCTTCTCGAGCTCCTGATTTGCCCGCTCTGACTGCCCATTGGATTGGGGATGGAATCCGGAAGTCAGACTGACTGTGGCTCCCAGCAGGTGACAGAACTCCTTCCAAAAAGCGGAGGAGAATTGTGGACCACGGTCAGAAACTACATCCTTTGGCAGTCCGTGGATCCGGAAGACGTGTTCCAGGACCACCTGGGCGGTCTCCTTGGCGGTTGGGAGCTTGGGGAGGGGAATGAAGTGTGCCATCTTGCTGAATCGGTCAACTATGGTGAGAATGACGTTCATGCCACTTGAAGGGGGCAGCCCCGTGACAAAGTCAAGGGCGATGTGAGACCAGGGACGTCTGGGCACAGGCAGGGGCTGCAGCAATCCGGCTGGGGGCTGGCAGGACGACTTGTGTTGGTTGCAGATGGGGCAGGCTTGGACGAATTCCCGTACATCCTTTCTCAGAGAGGGCCACCAGAACCTCTGGGCGAGCAGGCTGTAAGTGCGGGTGGAGCCAGGGTGACAAGCTAGGCGGGAGTCATGTCCCCACTGAACGACCTGGGACCTCAGGTTTTCGGGGACAAAAAGGCGGTCAGCTGGGCAAGTGCTGGGACCTGGCTGGTTACGGAGAGCTTCCAGCACCTGTTCCTCAACAGCCCAGGTCAGAGCTGCTACGATGCAGGGACTTGGCAGAATCGACACAGGATCCTTGGAGGGGGTGTCATCCTTCTGGAATTGACGGGAGAGGGCGTCTGGCTTGGTGTTGCGTGATCCAGGCCGGTATGACAGAGTGAAATTAAACCTGGTGAAGAACAGGGCCCAGCGGGACTGCCTGGAGTTCAACCGTTTGGCCGTGCGGATGTACTCCAAGTTCTTATGATCGGTCCAAACGAGAAATGGAATGGTGGACCCCTCCAGCCAGTGACGCCACTCCTCCAAGGCAAGCTTCACAGCCAGCAGCTCTCGGTTCCCTATGTCGTAATTGCACTCAGAGGGGGACAACCGACGTGAGAAAAAGGCACAGGGATGGAGCTTCCTATCCTCCGCAGCCCACTGAGAAATCACAGCACCAACTCCCACATCCGAGGCGTCCACCTCCACAATGAATTGCCGGTCCACATCAGGCATCTGGAGGATGGGAGCGGAGGTGAACCTTGAGGGTACTGAAGGCTTTGTCGGCTGCTGGGGTCCAGGTGAAGGGTTGCTTGGTGCTGGTTAGAGCAGTGAGAGGGGCAGCAACGGTACTGTAGTTCCGGATAAACTTTCTATAGAAGTTAGCAAACCCCAGAAACTGTTGCAGCTTCTTTCTGTTCTCCGGAACTGGCCATGAAGTGACTGCTGATACTTTGGCAGGATCCATTTGGATACTTCCCTCTGCCACTATGTACCCCAGGAAGGCCACTGTCTTGACGTGAAACTCACATTTCTCTGCCTTGGCGTAGAGGGAATTCTCCAGAAGACGATGAAGAACTTGCTGGACATGGCGGGTGTGTTCAGACAGGTTTCTGGAGTAGATTAAGATGTCATCCAGGTAAACGAAGACAAACTTGTTTAACATGTCCCGCAGTACATCATTCACTAGAGCCTGGAACACAGCAGGAGCATTGGTGAGGCCAAAAGGCATAACCAGATACTCGTAGTGGCCTGTTGGTGTATTGAATGCGGTTTTCCATTCATCTCCCTCCCGGATCCGCACTAGGTGGTAAGCGTTTCTGAGATCCAACTTGGTAAAAACAGTGGCTCCCTGGAGCAACTCAAAAGCAGAGGTGAGCAGAGGCAGAGGGTAACGGTTTTTCACTGTGATGTCGTTGAGTCCCCTGTAGTCGATGCAGGGGTGAAGAGATCCGTCCCTCTTCCCCACAAAGAAGAAGCCAGCACCAGCAGGAGATGAAGATGAACGGATTAATCCTGCGGACAGAGAGTCATTGATGTAGTCCTCCATGGACTTTCTTTCAGGAGCAGACAACGAATAAAGACGGCCCTTTGGAGGGGCTGTTCCAGGGAGGAGGTCGATGGCACAGTCGTACGGTCGGTGAGGGGGCAGAGATGTGGCTCTTGCTTTGTTAAACACTTCTCTGAGACCATGGTAGCATTCTGGGACATTGGAGAGGTCAGGAGCGGAGTTAGTAGGTACTGGCCGAGGGGGTAGTGCGGCAGCAAGCAGGCAGGTTCGGTGGCAGTCCTCTCCCCACTCCCTGATCACCCCGGTCACCCAGTCGAGCTGAGGGTTGTGCCGGCGGAGCCATGGGTAACCCAGGATGAGGGGTTGGCCTGGAGAGGGGAGCAGGTGAAACTGGATAGTTTCTTGATGGTTTCCGGACAGACCCATCGAGACCGGGGCCGTGACATGAGTGACCGATCCGAGTAAGTGTCCGTCCAGTGCCCGGGCAGGAATAGGAGGTGTCAAACGGAGGTTCTCCAGTCCCAGTTGGCGTGCCAGCTTGATGTCCATTATGTTGGCTTCGGCGCCAGAATCCACCAGAGCAGCCAGGGTGTGAGTTGAGTCAGAGAGGCGGAGGTGAACTTGCAGCAGGGGTTTGCGGTCGGAGGACTGGATGGTCATTGAGCTCAACCGGACTCCCCCTATGCCCGGTGAGCTTCGGCTTTTAAAGGGCAGGTTACCACACGATGTCCATCACCTCCACAATAGAGGCAGAGGTTTGAGGTGAAGCGGCGCTGGCGCTCTGCAGGAGTGAGAGAGGCTCGCCCAATCTCCATAGGCTCAGACTGATCAAGCTGACTTGGGTGAGTGGCAGTAGATGACAGGAGCCCAGTCGGATCTCTCCGAATGCCGGTAGTTGGTGGACCTTGGCGCCCCCTCTCACGACGACGGGTCTGTATCCTTCTGTCGATCCGGACAGTCAGTGCGATGGCTTCATCAAGAGTGGAAGGCAGTTCATGGGAGACCAACTCGTCCTTGATATAGTCAGCCAAGCTATGGAAGAACGCGTCCACCAACGATGGTGTGTTCCAAGAACTTCGTCTTGCCAGGGTTCGGAAGTCGATGGAATGGTCTGCGACTGTACGTCTGCCTTGTCGAATACTGAACAGTTCACGAGACGCCTCTGCGGTTGGTGAATCCAGGTCAAACACCTTCAGCATCTCCTCAGCAAACAGGTCGAAGGTTGCACATGCGGGGGTTTGACGTTCGAACTCTGCTGTTCCCCAGAGTCGAGCTCGGCCCGTCAGGTGAGTGATGGCATACCCAACTTTAGCCCCCTCCGTGGCGAAGGTCCTTGGCTGCAAGGAGAACTGAAGTCGGCAGCTAGTCAGGAATGGCCGGACCTGGGTTGAATCGCCGTTGAACCGCTCGGGGTTTCCAATCTTGGGTTCCGGAGCAGCGGCTGCAATGACCGGGGCAGGTAACTCGGGGGCAGGGCTGGTGGGCAGACTGCCTGGAACTGGGCCGGTGGGCGGAGTGGCTGGGGTAAGGTTGGTGAGGAGTTGGATGATCATGGCGAGTTGTTGTTGCTGCTGCTGGAACTGCTGCTGGTGCTGCTGGAACTGCTGATGCTGTTGGTGGCCGACCTGAAGCAGAGAGGTGATGTCGCCGCTCATGCGGGCTAGCCCTCTCTCAGTGTGTTCCAGGCGTAGCATGGCGGTGGGTTGCTCAGGTTCGTCGGTTTCCATGTCGGGGGAAGTGTGCGCTGAGTCCATGATGGTCAGATCGTACTGTCACGGTTCAGACAGACGACCAGAGGACCACAATTGCGTCACACCAGAAAGTTTATTAAAACTTAAGGGAAAAGGGAAGTAGGGAGTGAGTGAAGGCTCCAGGGGTTACTGGGAATAACAGGGATTCTGTCCAATGTGCTGGGTCTGTGCCCCCCCCAGTGGCAGCGATGCGTCCTATGACGCCGGTGGTGGGTGGTCCAGAAGTCCTGGGGGGGAAACACAGACACAACGGGGCGGATGAAACAAGGCAGAAGTACAGTTCAAGGGAAATCCAAATACGTTGTAGCAAGGCAGAAGGCTGGTCAGAGTTACCGGGATCGAAGAGTAGTCAGGAGTCGTTATGGCAGAAAGCAGGTCTGGTTTTCCTGGGGCAGAAGAGTATCCAAGAATCAGGCAGGTCCGGGGTCACAAAACAAGGGTGAGCCAGAAGCGCGAGCAAACAGGTTCCGGGTGTGAGCTTTGCAGACGATCTGACAAAGGAGAGCTGAAAGACAGGGCTTTAAATACTGGGAGAGGTTAGTGGGTAATGCAGCGCAGCTGGCAGAGTAATTAGAGCAGAGCAGAGCAGGGACAGGTGGAGCTAGTTAGGCTGAGTAGAGAGAGTGGTGAGCAGAGTGGAAGATAGTGGAAACAAATTAAGGTGGTAACCCGGTGGAGTGAGAGGGCTCATGACAGTTTCAGGTGTAATTTTGTCCCATTCTTGCTGCAAACAAGTCTTAAGGTGGGCAACAGTACGGGGTCTTCGTTGTCGCATTTTGCGCTTCAAAATGTGCCACACATAGGGCTTCCTTTTGGCACAGTACAGTTTTAACTGGCATTTGTGGCTGTAACTACGTATTGTGGTACTTGACAAAGGTTTGCCAAAGTAGTCCTGAGCCCATGTGGTGATATCGCTTATAGATGAATGACGATTCTTGATGCAGTGCCGCCAGAGGGCTCGGAGATCATGGTTGTTCAGCTTAGGCTTGCGCCCTTGTCCTTTACGCACTGAAATTCCTCCTCATTCCTTGAAAATTTTAATTATGTTATGCACTGTTGAAGGTGAAATAAGCAAATGTCTTCCTATCTTTCTTTGAGGAACATTGTTTTTAAACATTTCAATAATTTTCTCACATATTTGTTGGCAAACTGGCAATCCTCGGCCCATCTTTGCGCCTAGACCTTTCTTGGATGCTGCTTTTGTACCAAATCATAATTAAAATCACCTGTTGACATCACCTGTTTCAAACCACATCATTATTTAACCAATTTACCGGATTACTAGCCCTAAATAGCTCCTGTCCCAACCTTTTTGGAATGTGTTGCAGGTCTGAATGACAGGAAAGGATGTATATTTACAAGTGAAATTAACTGGACCAGACAAAACATGAAATATTTTGTGTTCACATTGTCTGCAATTAAATACAAGTCAAAGTACATTTAGAAATCACTACTTTCTTTTTTTTATTTGTGTTTTTCATACTGTCCCAACTTTTTCTGATTTGGGGTTGTATATGGGTGCGCGCTCTACCAGGTGATCTACCCAGGCGGCCATTAACTTTTTTTAAATTCAATTATGACCTGATTATTCCCAGTAACAGCATCCCTTTTTCCCAAGAAATGGAGCTGCCTTCAAGTGCAGACAGAAATGTCAACCTACAAATAATCCTTCTGCTACATTGGGGGAGTGGGGTTACATTTCAACCTGGGTCCGTTTCAGGTATGAGGTTCAACAAACTCTGAGTCTGAGCCTGACCTCTGAGTTGATTTACCCTGAGATGGAAATGAGTTTTCGGTTTCACAACAGCTGATTCGACTTGGTTCAATCAACTCGGAGTAGGTTGACTCAGGGTTACATGCGTGCACCAAAGACAGCATGAATGGAGCCATGATACTACGATTCACCATGGCAACAACCACAAACAAACGGGTCGGCGGAAATACTCCTGTGCACATATGCGAGTTTGAACATGTATTATGTTTAAAAAGCAACACAACGGCTGAGAGAGAATTTGCGCGGGAGAAAATTGCTGTTCAAGTAAATGCGTATATTCCAATATAATATCATATTTAATCATAAGTATAGCTAATATTACTGAAAATCTATTTTATTTAGGTGCAATACTGCGGGCAAAAAAGTCCTAGGCCTACTGATCCCATTCTGAGGCTGCAGCACCATCATTAACAGAATTATAATTCATAATCTTTTATTTCAAAGGGTTTACATCATTCACCTGCAATACTGTGGAACTCCTTTTTAATGTCTCTTACTGGTTTGTGTCCAGGGAACACTACAAATGTTTAAACTCTTTACTTTCACTGACCCGTATACGGGACACTCACGCTCAAAGTGGACGCTGAACTTTGTTATAAATTTGACGCATTAAATCTTCAAAATATATGGTCATGCAGCACATCGGTTGAAAGCTTAGACTATCAGGATTTAATTAAGCCCAATTTGAAATTTTAATTTTAAGCCCATATTTTAAAGTCTGCCTAACGGTTAATAAACCAACAATGTTTTTTTTAAATTCACGCCAATATAAACAAATACAGACTGAATGAATGAATGAGGAAATGAAGAGCTCTGTGTCAGAGGGAGGAGCGTTAATTCTCTTCATTCATCCATGGGGAGGAGTCTGAGAGAAACTCGAGGTTTCTTGAAGAAAACCTGCTCCCGACCAGGTTAGGTTCATAGGCTCAGTTACCATAGTAACTGACTCTGAGGTTAAGTTACCTCTCTTTCTGAAACAGAAAACCCAGAGTTTCCCTCATCTCAGGCTTAACAAACTCAGAGTTTCCCTCATCTCAGGCTTAACAAACTCAGAGTTTCCACTAATCCTCCTACCTGAAACGGACCTCTGGTATAAAAAGGACACAAACGCAAGGCCAAAAAGTTAGTTTGAGCTAAAATTTCACAAGTCCACAATTTTCATACTCACCTTAAGCGCCGTTTCACAGTGTTTAGAGAAACATTTAAAATTTCCGCCATCTGCGACGGTCTGAATCCACAGGAAATGAGCAATTCAAGCTGTTCACGAGTAATGGCATACTGGGGCGGACCTCGAGCTCCACTCCAGGTCAAGGGAGCCATGTAACCCGAACTGGCTGAAATTATCAAAACACAGACATGTTTAACGCCTTATAACATATGTGAATGAAGCATGCACTGTCTTTCAATGACTAGTTTGTCTACAGTTATTAGTGTCACACTGTAGTAACCTAAGCAAAACAAACAAACAATTGCAATCAATATTTATGTAGCACTTAAATCATCTAACACCTGCCTGATGACAGAAACATGCTATTTCAAGGACAGACAGCAAGAGCCCTGAAGATGTTTCAATGAAACCCTGTAATTGTGAGGTTTAATTTACTACTTACTAGGGATGGGCATGATTAATCGTGTTAAATCGGTTAAAAGTGCACCCGACCCTGGTTAACGTCGGTGGCGGTGCGTCCTGCTCTCAGTCTCAACCTAGCATCAACTCAGCGTTAGCACGGAGGAGCTGTGATGCACAACGAGCAGAGGAAATGACCCGATGGATCTGCAAGTCCATTGAGATGGATATTGGAAGCAGCATGTCACATTCCATCACGACGTACCATCACCAGACTGGTGGAAACTCACTACGAAACGAAGAACAGAATAAGGTTCCCCGGCCCGGGCTGGCCAAGTTAGCGCGGAGGTACCTGTGCATCCCGGTGGGTGTTTTCGGCGGCTGGACTCACAGTCACCAAGTAGCGGTTACGTCTGACCCATGGATGTATTAACTGAACCTCAGACCCCAGATCATGTCAACCTGCTTATTTTTCTCAACATAAACCAGTAGACTGGTGAAGAAGTTCTATGTGAGTAACTGGTTATTTTGTATTAAGCTTTGTCTGTGCCTTGGATAGTTTTGAGTTACATTTTGACAAAACCTGTCAGATCTAAGTAGTATTATGTTTTTGGTTAAGTTATTATTTAACGTGATTTATTATTTTGGAACAAACAACGGTCTGTGTTCCGCTACTTGAGAGCACCGCAGCGCATATATCTTTAAGTTTAGCCAAACCTCCAGTTTAACTGCCACAAGTTGTTCTTGTAATTAAGATCTCATCCAGGAAAAACACGCCGTATTTTTGTAGCGTTTTTAATTTATAAAAAGTTAAAGGTCCAATATGTAATATTTGTACTGTAATAAATCAAAAAATGACACCAATACCTCATCAGATATTAAAGAAACATTTTAGGCTGAAATACTATCTTTTCTGACAACAATGCCAATGTTTATTTTTTCTTTTTGAAATTTTATGATCCGTGACGGAATTTATGTTTATGTTTTGGTTTGTGTGTTGTTATCAACTGCCCAGTTTAACAGCCAGGCCGGGTTGCCAGATATACCTGTAAACACGTAAACCAGCGTGCTGCAGCTGTAACGTTAGTACAGCCATGAATGCACCAAACAAATGAATGGGATCAACAGAGATAGATTATACCCGACATTAAAAAACAGCATGTTTCTAACAGTTGCTTGACCAGAGACGTAACAAACCCCGGGTTAATATTGGAGATGTATTTGAAAGACGGAGCCTGCTTACAGCCCAAAAGGACGCTGAGTTGGCCAATTTCCTCCTGTACAGGTAAGCATTAGCTTCAGGCTAATTTATCACAGCTACTAGGGACGAGCACTTTGTCATTTCATTCGTGTAGCTACTTCCATTGAATTGTATAGCTAGAGTAGCCGAGTTGGTTACTCGCAAAAAAAATTGAGCTCATCTGCTGCCATCTCATTAATTAGCCTTCCCCTTGCCCACTCGATGCTCCTCCGCAAGGTTTCCATTCTGTAAGAGAAAGATCGTGGAAATATACTCTATATATATATATATATATATATATATATATATATACTCTGTAAATATTTAGGGTTACGTTGTGTCTGCATGTAGTGATTGCCTCGCTGTTGGAAAACTATTCTTAAATAAATTAGTGAATACAAATTTAATAAAAGAGGTTCCCCTCCATAGAAAAGATGGCGACTGTTTGAGGGCAAGAAGTGCGTTCTTTTTGCCTCGGAAGTCGAAGGTCGCAACTGGGAATGACGTCACACACGAGTTGAATGCGTTCTTTTTGCAAGTCTGATTGTCATTGTTTCCATTAGCTCTAGCCAGTTCAGCCATTGTTAGCAATGCCAGTTTAAACAACGTATACGCTGTTTTTTTGTGTATACAAACCGCCTGACAACACAGATAGAAGACAGCGCTGCATGTACGACTGATTTAGTGTGACACAAATAACACAGAAGTGCTTATAACTGTATGTCATAACTATTGGTGTGTTCTTTTTGCCTCGCAACTCGTATTTTACGAGGTCAAAGTCGTAAACACGCCCCCTGACCTCGTATTTACGAGTTCGGAACTCGTACATCCACCGAGGTACCCGAGCTGAAAATCCAACATGGCTGCCCCCCTGTATCAACAGTTGTAAAAGCTGTAGTAACATAAACACTTCTGTGTTATTTGTGTCACACTAAATCAGTCGCATACGCAGCGCTGTCTTCTATCTGTGTTGTCACGCGGTTTGTATGCACAAAAAAACAGCGTATACGTTGTTTAAACTGGCGCAGCTAACAATGGCTAACCTGGCTAGAGCTAATGGAAACAATGGAAATCCCACTTGCAAAAAGAACGGATTCAACTCGTGTGTGACGTCATTCCCAGTTGCGACCTCCGACTTCTGAGGCAAAAAGAACGCACCGTTAGATACATAAACAGTCCTGCATTGAAAATGTTACTTCAGTAAAAGTCTGTAACTAACTAAGTACCATCAGGAAAATGTGGTTCAAGTATTAAAAGTGAAGAACAATCCAATTATTTTTGAAACTCGAAACGGTCAACTGGTTTGTAACTTTAAAAAAAAGTTGTTAATTTGCCGACCATCTTGCTAACAACCTCAGTTGGCTTGTTAGCTTAGCGTAGCTTAACAAAGAAAATGCAATGTTTTCGTAATGAAACACAAAGCACTTTAACTTACCTTGTTAATGTTGAATTAAACGTATCGGCTCCTGCATTGTCCGAAAGTAAAAGTCGAGTACAATCATTTACTGTTTCTTTGCAACGTAAAATAAAATTTCTCCTCGCCATTGTCACGATCACGTTCACGATGGAAGTCTTCTTCTTCTTCTTCTTCTTCTTCTTCTTCTTCTTCTTCCGTGTTTGTTGGGGCGGTGCTAAACGTTAACGTTACCACTAACATCCTAAATGTCAAGCTAAATATGTGTATGTAAAAACTCCTTGCAATTATATTAACGTTCTAATACATCCCAGATTTACTATGGTTAAATGTAAATTAATTTTCGACGCACTTTTTTATGCATAGGCCTACCGCTAGTTTACATGAGTCTAAAAAACAATATTTATAAAACAACACATTAACAAAATAAATATTTAAAAATAAAAATGTATTCACGCATTACATAGCTTATTGTGAAAAAAGATTAACCCCATAGTTACAGTAGTGGAGATATACAATCCTATAGGTCTATATTATATATACAGTATCTCACAAAAGTAAGTAGGCTACATCCTTCACATTTTAGTACATATTTCATTATATCTTTTAATGGGACAACACTGGAGAAATTACACTTTTCTACAATGTAACGTATTAAGTGTACAGCTTGTATAACAGTTAGTTAAATGCCCATATAGGCAGTCAGATTTGTATTATTAAAGGCCAGTTATTTCATGGATCCAGTATACTATGCATCCTGATAAAGTTCCCTTGGCCTTTGGAATTAAAATAGCCCCACATCATCACATACCCTTCACCAAAGTGAATGCACATATGTGGGAAATTTATTGATGGTGCATTAACAATAAAACCACTAAGGAGTAGTAATGTTTGTCATTTTTACATTTTACCTTAAGATATCGTAATGTTTGTGTTTCCATTATTATTGTTGTATTTTTGTATCTAGGCCTGCAAGAATATATTATGGTGTTATGTCTGGTCTTTTATGCATGAAGTGCATTAATTGGAAGACATTAGTAATGTGTGGTGTAGTTAGAAGACCGTGTCCTAAGATTGGCTGTGTATTGGGGTAGAAAGGTATGATAAGCTTTGGGGGTGAGTGCATTAAGTTATTTGTAGGTGAGGATGATGATTAAAAATGTGATGCAGGCTTGACTGGGACACACTGATGGTGATGGGGTGATCTGCAGCCAAGGCTTGGTACAGATGAGAATCTTGGTATAGCTGAGTTATGTCCTACATGGTCTTCAGAGCTTTGCTGGGTAGCCTTAATAGGACAGCAGTACAGTTAATCTGTGTTAATCATGTTGCCAATAACTAGTACTGGGTTTTATGATTGTATATAAGCAGCTTTTCAAAAGAGGTTAAAATGAATGCAAGATCATAAAGATTGGGAGTGAATGCTGGCCTTTTATTTTCCTCACAGCAGGTATAAAGCCTATTTGGGTATCAATAACCAACGACAATTAGCCATCATTTCAAAAATAAGCCATTTTATATTATATTTTGTAGGCAGGGTGGGTCAGATTATTGTGAATGTCCAATTCCATTACTGACTACAAATTACATGGCAATTTTTGTAATCAGTAACATAATCACTTGGATTACCCAAAACATGTAACGTAATCTGATTATTTATGATTACTCTTAGATCACTTCAATAAATATGCACATTAAGTAAAATACACCGCCACAGAATTGATCAATGAATTGTCTTTTTTTTCTCTACAGTATTTCATTACATCTAAAAAAAATCGTTTTGCTGTCATTAAAGCATTCCTGTGTGAACTAACTAGAAACGTTATTAACTAAAATGTCATATTTATTAGGATACTAAGTACTTTCTTTACACTGAACATATCGGTTTCTCAGCACATATCCTCATCAATCTGTTTATCTCTATTCTCATGTCTTATTTAATGTTTAAAACTAAAAACATTACAACATAGTTAGGCTATCATAAAAAAGTTGCACTGTTTGCATGATAAAATGTAACCAGGTAATCCTCAACAATGTAACAGTAATCTGATTAAACATCAACAACAACATTATCTGTGTGGTTATAGTTACTTGATTTTTGTAATCTGATTACGTAATCCAGATGACATCTGTTACTACCCAACCCTGTTCATAGTAGGCCTATGTAGGAGATTGTGAATTCCTTTTATTATTATTGATCTTTTTTAACATCAGAACCATGGTTCCCGAACAACACAAATTGATGATGTGAGTAACAAAAAAAGTTTTCGAAATATGAAACCACCCTTTTCTTAAAAGTAGAATGAAAAGAGCTAGAGGTAAATTGTCAACATTTGTCAAAACTTTTACAGATTTAGTCTACTTTTTTGGGCCACAGTGGGTATTTTAGTTGCAATACCGCGAATGGCCACTGTGACCAAAAATAGACCGTATATAAAGACATCGAGGCCGAGGCTGTTCGCCCTTCACACCTCACTTGAAGACGAGATGTCAGACCGAGAAATTGACGAACGATTCAGGAGAAGGCTGTCAAATATAAGAGCCCAGATGAACGACAGCTTTAATAATTTGCTGGAGGACAGTTCTCCACAGGACGGTGGAGGAGTTTTGGAGAGGTGAGATCCAATGTTAGATAAATAATTACATGTAATGTTTGCATGTAAAAACCTATTGCTAGCTAGGTGGTTATGTTTTGTTCTTATTATAGGCCTACTAATCTTTTTAAATGATAAATGTGGTGGTAGTTATGCGATACTATCATTAACGTCACTTGATTTGAGGCATAAACATGACATTTTTTTTAATCTCCCGAAAGTTATAACTTCTGTTCCTGCACCGCAATGGGCTAGCTAACTTTACCTAACATAAAACTGGCACCTGGCTAGCATAAACCCGCCACGTGCTGGCCATGCTAACGTATACTGACAGAAAGTTAGCTAACATTACGGTCAGTCATTACGTTTTATAACGTTATAACTGAATTTATATTCAGTTCCAGTGCTGGCTTTAGCTACTTGATAACAAACTGAGTGTATAGGAATCTTAATCGCGTAACGTTTGGAATGTTAAATGTATTATACATAAAATATCCATTATTGATTTAATCTACTAGCTAGCTAACCCTAATGTACATGCATGCTAGGAGTCAAGTCTAACAAGGATGTTCAGCCTGCAGAACAAAATTGAATTTCGAATTATTTAAGTTTATGGAGTGTTTCAATAAGTATTTGGTGAGTGAACGTGCACTGTGCATGAGCTTCGCTCATGCTTGCACTTGTTGTGTGACCTAATTCGTGATCAAGCCAGTACTTACGAAAAACGGAGTGAATTGAGTTTACCTTTTTACAGAGGGTCTTAGCTTTTCGATTATCCAAGTGCGTGGATGAAACACTTATCACACAGAATTAAAATCGATTTTCGAAATTAATCAAGATTATTTAGTGAATTGGAATCTACTTTAAATGTCACGTTTATTTATGGCATCATTTGCAACGCAAAATACTCAGGGATTTTTTGCTATACACATTGGTACATTTAATTTTTGTCGTCTATGAATGGTTTCTCAAAGAGGTTGAATAATAGAGAAAACTGACAGTCATGAATTTATATTAAAATTATAAATATGTATTAAAATAGGGAGACCTAGCTCACCCAGTAAGTATGCCCAATGTAGGCTGAGTCTTTTGCTGCGGCCAGGGTTTGAGGCCGACCTGCTGCCCTTTGGTGCATGTCATCCCCCATCTCTCTCTCCCACCTTTCCTGTCTATCCACTGTCACTATATAATAAAGGGAAAGCCCCCCAAAAAAGTAATCTTTAGAAACATGTATTCATTTTTAATTAAAGAAGATAACTGTTTAGACTACAGATCATGGAATCTGTTTCCTTGCCATTATTTTTAAGTTTCATCACTTCTTAAAGGTTTCAAAAGTTTCGTAATGACACTCAGAGTGGACCCTCCCGTGGACGGCAAAGGCAAAGGAGAAGATTGATGTATACAATCAGGGTTGTGTTGCTGAACGATGGTGTACAGCGGTACACCAATCCCAGGGGTATGTATTGTAGTTGCATATGCTATAGCTTTTGATCATTACACAATCTTTGTTATAACAATGTCATTACAGCCTATACAATGACTCTTCTGTTTTCAATGTCCATTTATTTAACAGATGGTACAGGCATTCACAGGCTGGTAGTGGCAAGGGACCAATCTGAAAGGGAGTTTGAGGAATCCCTGAGGAGCCTATTCCCTCAACTCGGTCAGTCGTTTGACCTCTGTAGAGTCAATGCAACAAGGCATGTGACACCCTTGGTGTTAACACAAAACACACCTTCACTTATCATCGGACTGTTGAGGAGATCTGCCCTTTACATACGGAATAAGGTACTATTACAATACTGTACAAGTCAAGTGTATTTCTTGTACCTGCCAGTAGTAGTTCAATGTGCTAAAGCAGAGTTGTCAGTTATAGATACTTTTTGATGTAGCTCTATAAATTAGGGCTGCAACCAATGGCTATCATAATTTATTAATCTGTTGAATATTCCTCAGATTTATTGATTCGTATTCCAATAAAAAAAGGTAAACTTTAATATTTCAGTGCAGGCTTTCCTGGGCATTAGAATGTGCCTTTGGGGGGGGGGGAAACATATTAAGTGCGTGTTTGTGTATCTATTTTGAGGGTAACTATTTTCCCAAGTACCCCATTTTGCTCCTAAGTAAAAAAAAATAAACTGACTTAAGGTAACTGCTATTACTGTTAATTTGTACACTTATACAATTGTGATACGAATACTAAAGCTGAAGTGTAATATTACTATTTTAAAATACATTCTATTTATTTAAGGAAATACTCAAGGGTTGGCACAGCTCATTTCACATACCATACATGAAGAAGGTTCGAAAGACTTAGATGACTTACACTCGGAAAACACAGCCCGCCTAAGTGTTGCAAAGCGTAGATATGTGACTGATCGTGCGCGTGTCCTTTCAGACCGGACACGTATTTCTACGTGGCGGTCACAAAGCGACTCTGTCTATAAAAAAAAATAGCTGCGCTACGTTGCTATACGCATCATTTGCGGCTGCGGTGTGTTTTGGCTGTTACACAGAAGTATTTAATGAACACTCAAATGAGGAAAGAATAGGCTTTATGCACGGCTCTTTAGAACTTCTGCATTAATATAAGCCAGCTCATTAACTTCTGGTGGAATGTCACCATAGCAACAGCCACCAACCGCACAGGACCTCTATGAGGAATAAAACGATCAGGACAGGACAGTAAATATATATTATAGTAGTGAAATATAGTAGTAGTTTAGTATAGTTTTTTTGTTATTTCATAGCAGTAGGCCTAATAAGTAAGTGATGGAGAGATGAGAAAGTTGAATACATTCCAGCTCCGCGAGGGGAAGACAGATGAGCGCCGTGTCCCTGTGTGTTCATCGTCAGGGAAATTTAATTTGTATTTGAGCTTTCATACTTTCTGTCTCGCTTTTCCTCATTAAGCTGAAGCAGATCGCCCTCACAGACACCTCTCCTGACTCGTTCACAGACACCTCTCCTGACTTGTTCTTGTGAGGAACAGAGGAACACAAACATATCAGCGACACAAAACGACATAATGTTAGTTGACGCGAGCATAACAGCGCTTTAATACACAATTTTTAAGACTGCCAGCCTGTTTACCTCAAAGAGCAGGAATCCACATACATTTCAGTGCCAATATGTGATTCAACATGATTATATTATATTGTTACAATGTTACATTATAAACGTTAACGTTATTGCTATGTGACACTACTCCCACAGAACATCAGTTAACGTTAGGCTAATGGTAACTTTGTACACTTACCTTCATAGTCATGAATATAGCTGGTTATGTACAGCTTAAATCCTTTTTCCTTTTTGCTTAATGCTGTGGTTGAGTTGGCATTAATAAGACGGTGTACACCGTTGATAGTGACGCGGGGTAAGTCTTGAAGGCAACGAGTGTAGAAAGTCATTGTTTTGACGACTCTTGACAGAAAGCTCACCTGACGACAGACGACCGGAAGTGATTGGGCTGGCTTGTCTGTAACCAGGAAGTAACTGTGCATATGACCTATTAAGCAGGCTGTATAGTTTGATCACAATGTGTTATTGTGCAGTGCCCTCACAATTCTCTGAAGTTCCTAGTTAAGCCTATCTCTCTGGAAAGTATCAAATTAAGGCGTTTTTTCTTATTATTATTTTTTTTAAATTATTGAAAACCTTTCCTAGTCTACAAGTTGCGACGAGGCCCCATCATCTGGAGCCCCAGGTCCGTCATCGGCAGCCCCAGCCCCAGGACCGTCATCGGCAGCCCCAGCCCCAGGTCCGTCATCGGCAGCCCCAGGTCCATCATCGGCAGCCCCAGCCCCAGGACCGTCATTGGCAGCCCCAGCCCCAGGTCCGTCATTGGCAGCCCCAGGTCCATCATTGGCAGCCCCAGCCCCAGGACCGTCATCGGCAGCCCCAGGACCGTCATCGGCAGCCCCAGCCCCAGGTCCGTCATCGGCAGCCCCAGCCCCAGGTCCGTCATCGGCAGCCCCAGCTACACTGTCTGCAGCCCCAGCATCAGCTCCACCTTCATCCGCTGCCCCAGCTCCATCTTTACCTGCAGCACGTGTGCGAGATGACGGCATTTCTCCACCATCCTCGCCAGAATTGTATATAGTGGAAGATGATCAGGCAAATGAGTAAGTTTTTTTGAAGATGAGTGGTTAAGTTATATCAATTTGCATTTTTTAAAAGCCATTACCGTCACTAGGGGTGTATTCCTAAATCCCTATGGAATCGAACTATTGTGGTTCTAATGAACACTTTAATTCAGATATCTAGAGGTGAGAAGTTAAGGGACCCCCTTGGCCCAGGAATGCACCTTTTTTAATTGGAATTCAGCCTCCCTCCCAGTTAGCCAGCATAACGTTGCTAGTACTTACGGATACATAACAATGGAATGTTCCGGTGATACATGCTGTGCCACTATATTGGATGTATTATATTATTTCTGCACACTGTAATAATACAATATGTTTTTTTTTTCTCTCTCTCTCTCTCTCTCTCTCTCTCGTTCGTTCTCTGAATTTTAGAATGACCCTAAATGAAATTCTGCAAGACATGGCCAACAAGGTAGCCACCACATTTTCAAGATTTAATCAAATAAATGTGGTGCGCGAAAGTGTACTGGAGGGTGCGATCCGTGCCTTTAACAGGCAAAGGTTTAACCCAGAGGAAAAATTAGATATTGTTTTTGTGGATGCTGACGGCATTGGTGAGGGGGCAGCTGATGAAGGTGGACCCACGCGTGAGTTCCTCCGGCTGTTAATGCGGGAAATTCACAGCAGTTATATTTTCGACGGGCCCGACTGGAACAAGACCCTTGCTTGTAATGCTCAAGGTGAATTCAAGCTTCAAACCAGTAAATACAAACACGGTTGCTTCTGTTTTAATGTAGGAATGTCAATACCAATACTGGAACTAAGCTGTTACATGTGGGTTTGACACATACATATATTAGATGTCTGTAATGGATGGGTAAAATTGCTGCAAACATAAAAGTAATAGATTGGAACCACAGTAGGGTTGGGTGATAGGACAAAAATGTAACGGTTTCACTTGGTATCTAAATATACTGTAAGGAATCTTAATCAGTATTGTTAGTGACAAAGTGATATTATGATCCTTATTTGAATAAGGAAAGTAAGTAAAGTCTACTTTGTTTTGTCTTAGCACTGCATGATGGACACTACCGGTTGGTTGGAATGATGATAGCTGTCTGTGTGGTGCATGGGGGTGTAGAGCCACACTTCTTCTCCCAGAGGCTCTACAGCCAGTTGTGTGGCCTACCATCCCCTGCACCAGTCCTGGAGGACATAGCAGACATGGATTTCAGGGACAAGCTGAAGAAGGTAAGTTACATTATGTATACATTATTTATATATTTTTATGTTTTTTTACAATATAACTTAAAATGCACGGTTACATGCTGACAGTCCGACATGCTGCCAATCCGACAGTCTACCAATCCTTTATCTCAATTTATTTTTGCGGTTCCTGTATCAAATTCCACGATCCTGAGAAATGAGGAGTTAGATCAGTCTATATATTAATGAATGCACACAGAAGGATACCCAAATTTATTTCAGGATTTATATATATATATATATATATATATATATATATATATATATATGGTGAATAAAAGGTGAATATAATTAATCTGAGAAAAAATAGTACCATATTGACCTTTCACCCAGAGCCTGTAAACTGAAGACGAGAGAATGCACAACAGAAGTTTCTTTAACTGTCTCTGGTTAACACTACACTCAACAGCAGGTAACGTTAGCCTTCCACTAGCTAGTAGCTGGATTAAACACGGTTAAAATGCTGACAGCTAACGCTCAATTGTGTTAAAGTTTGACTGTTTCTGCTGCTGTCGGAAAAACACAGACGGACATGGTGCGTTCAATGAAGCTGGTAATCTACAGTTTCGCGGTACATTCGTAGTTATTGTAAAATACCCTTTTGAATTTATTTCCTCAGCATATTAGGCCATATATTTATATATATTATATATATATATATATATATATATATATATATATATATATATATATATATATATATATATATATATACATATATATATATATATATATATAATATATATAGTCATTATTTGAACAGTGAAAATAATAATAAAAAGATTTTTTAACTTTGATGTCGTTAATGCTGATTATTCATTGATTCATACTTTCACAGCAAAAATGATGTATGCGATTAATTTAGATTATACCATGGTCTGGGTGAATACTCGATTCTGATTGGCTGCTGGGTGTCCATTAAAAAGTGATGTAGGACACCTAGTAAAGGTGTCCCGGTGAAACGGACTGTTTACCGTTAAATCAATAACTAAATCAATGCGCTACATTAAATCAAAAAGAAAATGGGGATCTGTCATTTCCAACTCGTCCTCTGATCACCACAGGATGGCGCTAACACACACGCTGCAAGTAGTAAGATATATTTCCCCTCTGGACTGATTTTGTTTCACAGAGAATAACGTTATCTCACATCCCGTTCACTGTTCAGGTCGCTACTCCAGGCTGCGCCGCTGCGGCCGACAGTAACGTTACACATCGCGGATCAAATTGTTCGTAAAAGTCGTTATATTGTTTCGGGGACAATGACATGGCTGGATAGCTAGCTTGTCTTGTTGTTTAACATACTGTCAAATAATTTTTACTGATTGCCAACTGTACACAATGTTATTGACTTTGGATCTTGCTAGCATAGCGTTAACTAGCACAGCGTTAGCTAGCATAGCGTTAGCCTTCTGGCTCGTAGCTGAGCTGAGCTGCGCGTCGGACGGTTCACGCCTCGCCGTCGTCCATTAATACCTGACAATGGACACCTCGTCGGGCATTAACCCTTACTTAATTAATAACAGAGTCTGTAATTAATTTGATTACATTTTTTAATCGATTGACAGCCCTAATATATATATATATATATATATATATATATATATATATATATATATATATATCACTATGACTGCAGAATAAACATCTGGCCACTTACGCAGGCTACGGCGAAAGCTCTGCATGGAAAAGGCCTTAAGTGATTAGCGGCTTTATTAGTTTAACTATTATATACATTATTATTGACAGAGTCCTTATATACATTGAAAAGGAAAACTCCATGTATTCAGATACAGGAAGCCCAAACAGTGGAGTTGGCCAGGGAGGCCATGATGGAGGCAGCGGACCAACTGGCCATGCTAGGCTCAATCAGGCATATCAGGACGCTGGAGGAGAGGGACTCACTGGTGGTGTCAGCTGCCAAGTTTTACTTGGAAAATAGACTCCGTGATCCCCTTGAGCAGTAAGTATAATGATTTCCAAAGTTATCTCCCAAGTTAGCTCTTTAACGTTAATACAGGAAATATTTGCAGAAAAACATTTTTTTTTACTGATACTGCCTGTTTGAAGTGCATCCTGACTGAAGCCTGAAGAAAGCAGAGGTTTAATTACACTTTAGAATATAGTTTATTGACATAAAACCAAAAAGCATGCCTACAATAGCACAATGTTTTGTTGACATTACACATTTACACTATGAGATGTCACACTACTCAACAGAGTAGTAATTCACTCTACTGGCAAAAGAAAATTAAAACTAGCCCTCTTCATTATACACAGTCATCATACAATTACAAATACTGTACGTCTTCCTTGTTTGTGAGAACTGAGTAGTCAGTTTTGGCTAAATTTCTTTTAATTTTGTAAATCACCTTAAATTACTTATGAGAGTAAAATTAAATGTAAATTAAATACAAATACTAGTGTCTCAGACTGAGAACCCAACAGATAAGATTTGTGTAAAACAGGTGAAATAATTAGACAGGCGGCATTTGCTTCCTTTTAGTGCACCCAGTAAGCACTTGTTTATAACCTAGTAACCGGAGTAACAATTCAGTACTCTACTAGAAACACAAAGTTCATGCCAGTTTTTTACCTGATTATAAATACATGTTTTCTAATGAATTAACCTTAATACATAACACTTAATCTAATTTTAACTTTGCAACCACACCCACACTTTCTTTTCTCACAATTTCATATTAAAAACATGATAAACTCTAATAAAAAAGTCACGTGTTACAATAATGATTTTCACAACTGTTTCATCTTACATCTTACATACACAGCTCTACTGCATGATAAAAAAGTGGTGGTGTAAATATGTATCCCCCCCCCCCCCCCTCCCCCTTTATTCTTTTATTTTTTAGATTCAAGGAGGGTCTAAAATGCTTGGGGCTGTTGGAGAACATGGGGAAACACCCAAACCTTCTCCAGGAGGTTTTTTTATATATCGAAAAACCTCTTGTGGCGACTGACATAATGAACCTTTTCACGCCAGTATTTTCGGAGGTGGGGACCAACAATCGGAGGGCCGAAGCCCGCACCGTTGGTTTTTGGCGGGACTGGTTGCTGGAGGTAGAAGGTGAGTTGCAAAACAATGTTGGGCCTATCCATGTCTGACTGGTGGTCAAAGAAGCAACTATAAAATATATAACAATAAACGCATTTCATTTCCTGAAAATTCTTCACAATAAAAGTTCTCAGGTATAAAAGTTCTCACTCAAATCAAGCAATTAATTACTTAACTGCAAAACTGTGTGAAAGTACACCTCAGCACAGCGTGGTTTTAATCAGCACGCCCAAAAATGAAAATGGAGAAATTACAGTCATCAAATTTGCCTTGTTTACATACAGCCTATTATTAACAAAAATGAGGTGTCAGTCATATTGTGCGAAGTCCGTGTACGTTATTCGCTGGCGCTACCCAAGCTGGCTATGTACTCCGGTAAGAGAGTCGCTGCAACCTTTGGTTTTAGTTCAACAGATTTATTGCCATCCAATTCCAGCAGGTGAATACAGAGCTTGTTGCTTGCGATAGTATGTGTTTGTGTGGTTTTCTGTAAAATAAAGAAATACAGAATATGTAAATATAACCTGTACATAACAAATACACATATATACAGATTAAAGATCGATAAGCAACCACTCACTCTGCAGTATACATAATTAAATACAATACACGTAATTGCTATGCAAACAACCAAACAATACTGGGTAGAAATGGAAATGAACACGATCCAATGTAGTAAAGAATGCAGTTACATCTATTGGCCACTAGATGGCGATCTAAGACCACAAATGAACATAACGGTGAAATACGCTTCAACAATTCAGAATCAGAAATTAAACCAACAAACACCATCGCGAGCGCAACAGATGAACTAATCCTCAGCAGGATTGTAATTAACGAAAGTACAACACTGTACTAACATGCATACACAAATCAAAGTATTAACTATTGTTTCTGAATTATATTTTGCAGTAACTACTTAGCATTACAGTAGACGTGAGCATGCTATACTGAACTATAATAAAGAGAAACACTATCATGTTAGCTAGAAAAACAAAGACACATGCAGCACCAGCATTGACATAAAATTGTGCACTTACGTTCTCAATACCGCACACGGCAACACAACAGAATACTATACAAGTAACGTGAAACTTCAGGAGCAGCTGTACTCATGTCGGCAATGAACTACAAAAGGAAATGGCGAAGTTGCGCATGTGCGCAAATGCCTGAGTCCAAGGAGTGACGTCGGCTCATCAGTCCAGCAGTGACTTTTCCACATATAGCATTGTCAGTTTTACTCCGGACTAAGTGGTGAGCGGCCTAGTCAGACCGATGCTTCATACCCACACTGTGTTGAGGTGTAACAATTTCAAACTGACGGATCTTTCCCACTTCTTTTTAAAAAAAGTTAAATTGTATTTGCCATTTCTGGAAAATTTAAATGACAATCAATTGTATGTTGTCTTTGGTGGTAACGCTTTTTGTCTTTTTATATTTTCTTTTTTGTTTCTGGATTTTTAGAGGGGTCGCACCTGGTAACCCTTGAACAAATTTTGATTTTTGGGTCGGGTGCCTCTGCCGTCCCGCGCCTAGGATTCCCTGTGAATCCTAGGTTAAGCTTCATCCACACTCCAGGGAGGATCTACCCTGAGGCCAACACCTGTGGTATAGAACTTCGGCTGCCTGTCCATGCCACATACTACAGCTTTGCCCAACATATGGAGGACGCCATTATCCAGTCTCCCACTTTTGGGGTTATTTAATTACCCCACAGCATGGTTGCTATTATTACTCTATTAGAGTACAAATTAATACATTATATAAATAATATTACTAATAATGCCATAATATATTATTAACTTTAAATATACCCTAATAATGTTGCAGCTGTTTATATATATATATGTGAATATATATGTCTATATATATATATATATATATATATATATATATATATATATGCAGAGACCACTACGGCCCAAGTAATGTGTGAGTGAATTGAGAACGGGAGCCCCGTTAACTGCGTACCCTTGTCACTCATGGTAGTAGCTTTATAACACAATTAATAACCCACAACTAACTCTCTTTTACAGGATAAAACACCATAGCACAAAACTATTTGTGATTTAAACTATTTCTAACACTAATAATTTTATATTTACAAATTTACACCGCCAAACGGCATGCTGGGTAACATTATAGCTGCTAGCTAGCTAGGTAGCATAACACTCCGTTAAGCTGGGAGAGGCTCCGGTCGCTACTGCACATTCAAGAACAGAGAAGAAAGTTAGAGGATGAAGAAAGACCGGAGATACACCAGAACAACACAAGCTCAAGAGAGGAGCCGTCTGTTGTTCCGAAGTTTTTTGTTTCTAAAAAATCGGACATAATTTAGCCACTGTGGTTGCCCGTCGCTAAACATTACTTGGTTGCGCTAACGTTACTCGGTCGTGCTAACGTTACTTGGTCGTGCTAACGTTAAAGACATGTCACTTCAACCATGCAGCGGAGCAATATTATGAACGCAATAAAAATCCACCTACGGTCCCGCCACAGACCATTGAGAAAGACGGGTTCAGAGCAATGATTAAACCACTGGATTTAAGATGTCTTGCCTCGCTGAAATACGTCTGCCAACCTACTAACGTTATTCAAACACCGAAGGAGGCTGACAGTGGAGCTACATTCACCCGCCCACTTTTCTACAACAAGCTAACTTACCTGTGGCCAAATTAGTGTTTATTCTACTTCATTTAAGAATGCTTGATTCTGATTGGCTGGGAGGAGGGCATTAACCCGGCATATTGCCCGCTGACTGTCTGAGCACAGCGTCATCAAATAGTAGATCAATACGCCGCTTGTATTATTTTTTTCTATCACAGAAATTTCAAACATGAGGTCCGTTGTAAAAATAAACCTTGTTTAAAAAAGTTTCTAAAATGTGTCGGAAATCTATCGGAGGGTCAGTCGATACATAGTTTATGTAGCAGCTGCGTTATTAAACTAACGTTAGTGATCAGATGCAGCCTTGTGTGGTTGCTATATAAACTAGGGATGGGCATGATTAATCGACGATCGACGATTGATCATTAAGAATTTCGTCGATCACGTTAATTTGTCATCGTTTAAACTAATGCAGGTTGCGTTGTGTAGTGTGATTGCAGCAATGAAATGATTTCCAGTGTGTCAGCAGCAATTAAACATTTTAGCACACGGGGGTGCCATAGGCTACTCAGCTAGCTGCGAGTTACGTTTTGATTCAAAGTAAACATGAAGAGGTCACGGCGAAGTGTAGCGTCGGACCATTTCGATTTAAAAAACAACTTAGTTCACTGCAAACACTGCAACGCCGTGTAAAAGTAAAACACGGACACGACTCACATGATGTACCACTTAAACAAAGTGCATCCGACCCTGGTTAATGTCGGTGGCGGTGCGTCCTGCTCCCAGTATCAACCTAGCATCAACTCGGCGTTAGCACGGAGGAGCTGCGATGCACAACGAGCAGAGGGAAATTACCGGAGGGATCTGCACGTTCATTGAGATGGATATTGGAACCAGCATTTAACATTCCGTCACGACGTACCATCACCAGACTGGTAGAAACTCACTACGAAACGAAGAACGGAATGAGGTTCCCTGGGCCGGGCTGGCCAAGTTAGCGCGGAGGTAGCTACCTGGATCCCGTGCCGGTGTCGTGCCAATGTACTTACCCCCGCCAGGATTATCACCAGGTAGCGGTCGCGTCTGACCCATGGATGTATTAAGTGAACCTCAGACCCAGTATCATGTCAACCTGCTTATTTTTCTCAACAAAAAACAGTAGACTGGTGCAGAAGTTCTATGTGAGTAACTGGTTATTTTGTATTAGGCTTTGTCCGTGCCTTGGATAGTTTTGAGTTACATCTTGACAAAACCTGTCAGATCTAAGTAGTATTATGTTTTTGGTTAAATTGTGTATTTATTATTTTGGAACAAACGAGGATTTAACAACGCCGGCTCGCAGCAACGGTTCCGCTGCTAAATTAAACACCGCAGCGCATATATCTTTAAGTTTAGCCAAACCTCCAGTTTAACTGCCACACGTTCTTGTAATTAAGATCTCATCGAGGTAAAAACATGCTGTATTTTTGTATTTTCATTGCGTTTTTAATTTATAGAAAGTTAAATAAATAATTAATTTTAATATAAAAATATTAATGATTAATCGATAATTGATCATTAATTCTCCCGACAATCGACGAAGAAAATTTAATCAAATGCCCATCCCTAATATAAACTAATTAATGTTAGCTACGTTATTTGCCGTAGTTCTAAACATTAGCTACAGTGTTTTACAAATGGACGAATTTATTGTCAATTTTAATATATTTGGAGTAGGGAAGACATTTGAGGACTGGTTAAAGAGCAACGAGGACGACAGAATGACAAAAGAAAAAGACGAGGCCCAGGGTAGGCTTCCTGTTTCCAGATCTGACAGATGAGGAGCTGCGTACGGGGGAAGACGGGGCCCTGGAATCAAACACGGAAAAGGCAACCTGCTATCAAGGTTTTCACCGAGTGGAAGAGCCACCAGAAGTATAGACTGACAGTGACAACTGACCCGACACCTGCAGCGCCGAAGAATTAGCTAGCTAGCTAGCTAAACGATTTGTTAAGACGGCAGACTTGTGTGGTTGCTATAGAAACTACTTAGCTACAGCTGAGCTACCTAACGTCATTCACCGTATTCTAAAGGCAGGGCCGTTTGAAGGAATTTGGGGGCCCCAAGCAAAATGGACATGGAGGCCCTCCCAACCCTCCGCCCCGCACGCACGCACGCACGCAAAGCCTACAGGAACCACAGCATAGCCATAAAGTTCACCCACACTTTATATAAATAAAAAAAGGTTCACAGTGCATAAACTGCTGTTGTATAAACTGCTGTTGCACCTAGAAATTTGACAGGCACTACATGTATATTAAAAATTCTGAAATGTCCATGGGCAAAAGTGACTGGTATTTACACATTACATTACATTTTTTGTGGGAATTCAATAGTGATTTGCACTGTTTTTTTCTAACAATATGACAGCACACACTTATCAGTTTAAACTCTGGGCTGTGCAGGATATCAGCTGTAATTCTAGAGCTTGTGGTGGTACCTTGTGCTATAGAGGAAACATCAGCACTGAGAAGTGATGCATCTGTTGATGTTGAGGATGAAGTTGATGGTGTAGCTGGGAAAATAATTGAAAAAAAAAATCTTAAATTACCTGTGAAGTACGTTTTACCATTTCACTGTTAGCACATTGAAAGAGGTCACTATTAACAGCTCAGCTCAGTGAGAGAAATTCACTCTACCTTCATCAGTGGAGGTCTCCTTAGGAAGAGCCTGAGGGCTGAGAAATGTAAGCAAAGCACCTTGAGGGAGAAAGAAAAGATGGTAACACTTTATAATAACAATCATTAATAGATGGTAAATTGATAGTTAATTCATCTTTAGTCAATTGTCATTTAACTGTTAGCAAACAGTCTTTTTACTGTTAACAAACAATGAAATTATAATTAAATGTTTACTAATTATTAGTAGTGCTGTAAATTAACAGTTTATTGTAACACACATTATATCTATCATATAAAATATTAGGTATGATGAGGTAATGATTAAACATTTTTTGTAAACCTTTAAGAAACCATTTTTAAAACATCTATAAACATTACATAGATAGACGGACCAGATATTCCTAACACGTTGTTAAGGGTTACTAATGCTTAAAAACATCCCAAGCTAATGTTTGATGCACGGAATGTATTATGTGGTTTTCCTAACCCCCATTTGGTAAATAGATTATCACGGTGGAATAGTTAGTATAGCATGCTAACGTTATGCCACTTTCATCAAAACCTATTACAAAGCTATAGCAATGTCATGTCATTAAATACAATTAACAGTGATTCTGGAACAGATCTGCGTCTTCCCGTTAAAAACATATGACAGTAGTATGTAACCATATTCCGTCCGAAGTTGCACTAACTGTTATAAGCAGCATTTGCCGTCAGGCAGGTTACAGGTAACGTTAGCTAACATAAACATATTTTTGCTAGCCTACCTGCTGCAAAATTACACCAAGACAAGTAGAGCCATTTCATCCAGTGTAATGTATCACTTACCACTATCTTGTTTTTTCTTATCCTCCTCTTTCTTTCTCTTCTTCCTTTTCTGGCTTCCTGAAGCATAATTCCGCTTCATGATGACTGCCGACCTTGCTGCCGACGGAGGTTTTGTTTTTGCCGGCAGCAGAGATCAGGAGAGGGGCCCCTTGAGGGGGATTCCGATAACAGTGTCATTGCACTTTACTGCATAGACTATCAAAGGGGCGCTCACAGTTTGTCTTTGCATTTTGTTCTTAACCAGTCGTTGTCTTGGGGCCCCAGGCCAGCTCGGGGCCCCAAGCAATTGCTTGGTTTGCTTGCCTTGTCGCGACGGGCCTGTCTAAAGGGGACTACTTTTTTAGGGAGATTAACTCAAACAGCGTATACATTTAATAAGCATGCAATACGAATAAGAAAAAGCATAATTATTAAAGTATTTGAATTGTTTTATTATGTTGGCAAGGAAGAAGTAGAATAAACAGGATAATCACCTCAAGGCAGGGCATTAAACAGTTTGATAAGCCGTCCACCAGCCGGGCATGTCAAACTGTTTATTGCCCTGCCTCTCGGTGATTATCCCTTACTTATACAACTATCTTACAACTATTTTGTTTTGAAAGGGAAACAATGTTAAATTTGGTTGTATGTGTATTCATTCGATTTAAGTTTATTTTACTACTTTGCAGTTTGCACAATAAAAATGGTTTAGATTCTGTAAAAGTTTCATGCATTCTCCTTCATATAATGTTATTGTGTAAGGTTGTGGAGCCGAGCAAACCCTTTAGTAATCAAAGCTTTTAGTAAACATTACATTCAAATGTTTTTTGTGATATTCTATGTACTCCTGCCAGTAAAATAAGCCTATATAAAGACCCAGTCAAGCAAAGAAAGAAAATATACTGTGAAACCGGCAGAATCTTAAAAAATACCGTGATATAAATTTTTGGTCATACTGCCCAGCACTAAGCTAATCACCGAGCTATTCCTTAAAGGAGCTTCCCCGGTCTTGTAACATGAGGAGAGCCTGCCAGAGCTTCTTGTATTTGGTTCGAAAGTCCGAACCTCTTTTTATCGGACCAAAATTTGGTCTTTTGATCCGGACCGTGATGCATGAGGCTCTATTAGTAAAACTAGGGCTGGGCGATATGGTCAAAATCTTCTATCTCTATGATTTTATATTTGATAATGATACTGTATATATCACAATATACCATGTTTTCTGGTATTTCAATAAATGAATAGTCTATATGAAATTAACATATGGTAAAGCCTATGTTTTTATAATGCTGTGTGAATTAAATACTTGACAAATGAAAAGTCCTGAGTATATTCCCACTTTCAATTTAATAAGAATCATAGTGCAAAATAATGTTAAGTATCAGAACTGTCCAAATTATTTAAATATTGCCATAATGCAGTTCGGCTGCGGGTTTTTCAACATTGTGATAGAAACAATATAGAAAAATACATATGATAGACATTTTTATATCTTTTTCACAATATATATTGTCATATCGCCCATAGTAAAACTTCTTTACACATTCTTTAAATCCTCTATGTGGAGGATTTCAAAATGTCCAACTTTGGTGAAAGCAACAACAATCTAAGCCATTAGCAAAATTTTGAAGACACCACCAACGTTACACATTAAACTACTGCTAACTGGCTGTATATCTGATCTATAATTCCAATTAAACCAAGGTCAAATTGAAGCATACTTGGCTTTAGTAAGTTAGAAGACATTTTTTGCTACTGTTCTAATTATGTTACTTTTGTTCATACACTCATTTTCTAATTAAAAAAAGGTTTTTGGACAATTCAGATTTGATTCATACGTCATTCATTTTCTCACTGTGCAAGCCAGAAGAATCCCCAATCATTTTCAGCTCTACTCAAACATATTCACTTGTTCATGTATCCCAGAGATCTTCAACAGGGGGTCCGGGACCCCTAGGGGGTCCTCAGAATTATATACTCATTTTATACAATATATGTAGGTCCCTGCTCTGTCTCCCTCTCAGTTAAGGGGTCGTTGAAGACCCCTGATGTATCCTCAAAACACAGAACTCACTGTAGGTCCTCATTAATGGGAGCATAGTCAACTGATGATGAAAATATTATATGATTATGTAGACTTTTGATATTAAAAACCTACAAAGCATAAGGCTACAAGACAGGGCACTAGGGGCCCTTGGCTAGCTCAGATAATGGCAGTGAGTGAGTTAAAACTACCAGCTGGTTGTGGGGTCAATCCAAACTATTTCTCTTTGAAAACTGCCTAAGGAGCCAGCAGAGGATACCTGTATATCCCACGTACAAAAAACATTTTCTCTCATTAAATGTTGAACATAACAAATAATAATATAAGTATTATTATTACGTATTATTATTTTTCAACAGGTTGACAGACATTCCCATTATTCATTTAACAGGTTGACAGACATTCACATTCATACTACTAGATCAGTGTTTCCTGCTACATGTTTCTAATCAATGTCTGAATTTCCACTTCCTCTTCTGACAAAGGCTTTTGTTCTGTCCACCCACATCAGAGAAGATTGTACTTGTCTTAATTACACATTCCTTTATTGTGGTAATTTCTATGAATGAATGAGAGTGAAATGAAAGCAAGAACAGGAACTGCTGTATCCAGACCACAGACCTCAGAGTCAATAAATGAGATTGGTGCAGGTAACCTATAAGAACTAGATGGATGTGCACTGATAAGAGTAGTGCAGACTGGAGACAGCCGAAATAAAGTGTTGTTGTACACTTCTCATAGCTGTACACTCTGCATTGAATACAGATTTATTGTAAAAAAAAACAACAACAACAACAACACATGAATGACATGCAGAACCTTTAACTACACTCATTAATAACAAAATAATTTGAACTCAAACTGCAGGGCAACCACTTTGGGTTGGCTGTAGTTATTTTCAAAGGGAGAAAATTACTTCTCCCCTGTGGTAGCCTCTTGAGTTGTGTTTTTCTTACAAACAGTGCAGAGGTGTACATTGAGCTGTCACTGCACAGTCTGGTACAAGTAACCTCTTTTGTAGGCGCTGAGAGGGTAGAAGGTAGCCACAACAAACTTCCCATCAAAGGTGCGGCCCGTCAGCAGCCTCTGAGCCTCTTTGGAGTCACTGGAGTTGGCATACTCAACAAAAACCTGATGGAAACACACAGGACATGTTGATGAATTAATAGGTAAAGGACTGAACGTGTGCTTAACCCCGGATGTCTACTTGTCTAATGTTTTGTTGTTTAACAAGCATTCTTCTCTCTCTTTCACTTGCTACAAACAAAAATACTTTGTTTATATGTTGAGACACATAACATGAATAGTATCATTAAAAATTAATTTTAAGACAATTACAATTATACAAATTAGAAAATTACAAGCATTTATATACACTCATAAGTGAATGGCAGCGGATCATCTCCTGCACCAGAGTGGAGAGCCATGCAGCTGCTGCACCCAGTAGACATTGGGGGTGAGTAAAGGAGTAGTCTCGCATTGCCAGACCTACCTCCACATTGCTGCGGAGGAAGCTCTGGCTAGTCCACACAACATCCCAGTATAGGAGAAAAATGTGCTCTGGTTTATTTGTATTTCTTTAAACCAATCACAATTGTCTTGGGCGGCGCCGGACACACACACGGTGCTTCTGCAAAATAGCCTCGGGAAGGAACTTGTTTTAGTGGAATGTGCACGTAGGGAGGCGAGCTCTGGAATTAAAATGGCTGTCGAGCTTGTGATGAGAATTTTACTCAAAAAAGATAAATATAATTTGATTGTCAGTTCTAGCTTGGAGGATGACCGGAGTTTAGAATACCAACACAAAGAAAGCGTAAGGTGAGGGACATACGGCGGAACCTCCGGCGGCACAAAACAATCCTGTAAATAAAATGTCGCCAATATAGACTAGTAAAGGAGAAACCACTGTACCAGTGTAGTAAGGGTACTTATCCTACTGAAGTCCATTAAAAGAATAAACACTAAAATCATCTGTATCTTTATATGCCACTTGAACTAAAAAAAGAGTATATTGGCCCCTTTTCCTCATATTTTACAACATATTTTATGTGCAGGAGTCTTCATAAAGTTTGGTGTGCTACGACCTAAGGAAGTCTGCACATCTTAAACACAATGTAGGGTTCTCTGTGATAAAAATAGCTGTGAAATAAATGGCATTTCTTACTCTGAGAATTCCCTATAACTCCAGAAGGTTTTGTTTAATTGAAATTATTTTTTTAAAGATTGCTGGTTTATAAAATAATAGTGTAACCTGTCCTTTTCCTGGGTTCTCCTTGGGGATGAGCAGAGAAACCACTGAGCCATACTTCTGGCACTCCTCTTTCATGTCCTCCAGGATGTCTGGGAGAAATAACGATAGACATTTTGACTTACCTCTCTTACACTTGGAAAAAATCAAATCAAGAAATTCAAGTCATTCATAATTTAAGGACAGAAAAATATATGGTGTTGTACCTTCATACTCTTCTTCATTGTGCAGATGGCTGTCATCAATCAGGTTAAGCAGACGCAGGACAGGCGTGGGAAGCAGAACCAAGTCCTCAATGTGAGGAGCTTACACACACACACACACACACACACACACAACAGTAAATGCATATGGTTCACTCAGAGATGTATTAATCTTGGAGGACATCTGAAGTATTGACACATACCAAAGGGAATACTGAAGAATGGGCTCAGCAGGGCAGTTTCAGCAGTGCATCTTTGTTTCGGGTCATTGAGAAGCATGCTACAGACACAAAGTAAGAAAAGTCCAGTGTAACAAAATTACCATAGACAATACTACTTTGCTTACACAGGTAAGCAGGTCAATACACAGTATAGTAAATAGCATAGAGGACATATCAAAGCAGTCTGAATTATTAGCTATATGTGTGAGAACTTACCTTTTGATAAGGTCTCTGAGGTGATAGACAGGGATGGCAGAGCACACCACACTGTTGCTGGCAAAAAGATGGTCTACAATGGCAGTACTGTTATCCTAAAGAGGAGGAAACCAGATTGAAGGATACTATCTTTCTTTCTCAACTAAGGTTCTGCTCTATTGGACTTTTCCTTCCTCATAACAGTTTATTAAAAACTTGTGAAACTTCGACCAAATTCCTTTATTCATTTAATTAAGTCCTATAGTGTACATGTATTCTGTTGTTTAATATAAATACAAATAACTTTCCTCTTACTTTGTTTAATTACCTTTTTAAACATGCAAACATTTTTCAAACTGACAAAAACAAAATCATATTGTCGATGTCAGAAATCACAAGTCCACCAATTGCTTGAATTAATTCTTCTTTGAATCATCAAATATATGTGACTTCTGAGTTTTTTTTTTATTTATTTCCAAAGGGTCAAACAATCATACAAAAAAAATGTACTAAGAAATCTAGGGGGTGTACCCTAAATGTTGGTATATAGCTTAAATTATTATTATTATTATTAGTAGTAGTAGTATTAGGGCTTGAGCATGAAAGTGCCAGGGAGAAATTTCTTGTATTTAGTGGCTAAAGAGTAGAAATGCAACTCCCGGACTGTCATGTGATGCCTTCTGGCCAAAAAACCCTTTTTCCCCATACACTTGCATGTGAAAGAGAAATTTTGTGTCACAACCCACGTAAAATGACTGGTTTCACCATCGAAATTTGATCCATTCAGAACATTTGGAAAGTATAGAAGAGCTACACGATTAAATCATTTAATCATTGGTCATCGGAGGTCTCTAGTGCGCCTGCTCTATAGGTCGCACAGTGCGGAAGCAGTGCCAATAATCTGGGTAATTTATGGCTCCATGAAGGCTTTATGCGCCATTGAAGAACTCGGTAACACTTTACAATAAGGATAAATTAGCATTACTTAATGCATTAATTAACCATGAATTACAGTTAAATAAGGTATCTAATAAACATTTATTAACAACGCTTGTGTTTGTTCATGTTAATTAAGGTATTAATTGATGCATTATTTAGTTAATGGCAGTTAACTAAGGTGTCTATTTTACCATTAGTTAATTCAGTAAGAAGCCTTGAGTAACTGTTAACAGTTAATTAAGGTGTCTATTATATCATTAGTAATGCAATATTAAGCTGTGACTAACTGTTAATAACAGTTAACTAAGGTGTCTATTTTACTATTAGTTAATATAATAAAAAGCCTGGACAATCTGTTAGTAACAGTTAACTAAGGCATCTATTTACTATTTGTTAATGCCTTGACTAACTGTTAATAACGATAGTTACGTATTGTAACTCCAGATTCTATGAGTATAGGCATAGCCCTCTAAGGGTTGTCACATGCACAGTCGTGAAGATATCTTTTGCACCCTGTGCCCCGCACGGGCCTCTCTTACGTCCGCAGATACAGTATATTACAGTGGCGCGACCAGAGATCGACTCCCAACATCAGCATTTTTCTTCAGCCAATGTTAGTGGGGCAGGTGGCCCGAACCTTAGAGGGCTACGCCCATAGAGAGCCGGAGTCACGCCCTTCTACTTCCAGCTAATGGGACCTATCTTTCGAAAAAATATGAACGAGGGTCAATGTAGAGATAGTAATTATTTTTTGATCCCATTTGAATTGAGCCATGGATTACAAATATGATGTTCGTCAATTTAAAAGATAATTTTTCAACCGAAGAAAGTCTCAGTTTATTGTTAAACTGTTGAAGTATAAGACTGTGAAAATACGTAATTACAAAGACTACACACTTCATGGATGACGTCTCGCTGAAGCTACGATGTCTCTGTGTATCGTACCGGGGATGTAACATTACTCTAATGAAAAGAGGATCTCGTTTGTTCTTTTACTTACCTGCTGAAAACACTTCACTGGATAAAACCCAGCAGTTAAGATAACGTGACATGTGTTGTTTAACAGAGCTAAGCTAGCTAGCTAACGAGCAAGCCGAGCATCAAGCTAGGTGAGGTAGATTGTGTGAGACGGGAGATGTAGTCCACTGAGCGATTTCACACAAAACTAAGTGGTCATAACTAACTGACTGAGACTTTCTTCGGTTGAAAAATTATCTTTTTAATTGACGATCATATTTGTAATCCATGGCTCAATTCAAATTATTTTCTTTTCCCCGTTCACTACCATTCATATTTTTTCTGAGTTAAGGTCCCATTAGGTCCACTGGAAGGGGCGGGACTTCGGCTCTCTATACTCATAAACTCTGGAGTTACAATACGTAACTATCGTTCTATTTTGTATAGGCTTCGCCCCCATAGGGCTGTCACTATTGGGTTAGAGCGAAGCTGATGTAGTCAATGCCACGTGCGACACAAGGTCCACAAGCAGCACGTAGACTAATTAATCTTCCTATTTCCACTGAACAAGGTTTAATGAATCAAAACACACATTTTGATGAGAAAACCCTGTCATCATCATGAGTAGGCCTACTCATTGTTAGGCCCATGTCATGTGGATTGTGAAAATGTTTTATGGTGACAAAAAATTAACATCACAATTAATAGCTGCAGAAAAAAACGCATTCCTCCAAGCCACTCAGGAGGAGTGCAGGAGGATGGAGACAGCAGCAAAACCAAACCTGACAGCGCATCATCTGCCGTCAAGTGCGGGTAAAACTGTGTGAGTCACGGGGGACTCAGATGCACCATGCAGATAAAAATGGATGAACGGGCACAGGGACGCCAAGGAAGCCGCTGCGCAAACGTTGGCCACCGTTACTACGTGGACGGCTGGCAGCACTCTCGTGGAGTGCGCCCGAATGTTCTGAACTCCCTCCGCGCTATAGGCCTGGGTGATAGCTTCACACAGTCAGCGAGACAGACACTGCTCCGAAAGAGCCGCGCCCTGTGTGCGTTCTCTGTAGCTAAAGAGCGCACAGCAGGTTTTTGTCATCTGACCCCCTTCAAAAACACGACAGAGGACACGATGTGGGCTCTGCATCTTTCTCCACACACCAGTGCTGGAAAACGGACCCACCGCCCCGTGTAACACGGCGTAGTGGAGGGGGCTCTTGCACCCTGGATAGTGTGCATAACGGCAGGGCGCAAGCCTAGCCTCTCCAAACGCTCTCGCTCAGCAGCCAGGCCCATAGCCACTGGCTTTTCACCGGGGGTGGAATATCGCACCGTTCAGCTTAGTGCCACGGCAGTTGCCATGGGGACCCCGCCAGTAGTTGAACCAGGGTCTGGAACCAGGATGCGCTCGTGCGTTACGGTGCCATAATGACCGATCTCCTCCTGGATGCGTGCCAGGAGGCGAGGAGTCAGAGGGACCGGGGGAAAACGTATAGGAGAGCCCTGGGCCATGGTCAGTGAGAAAAAGGCGTTGGCCCCGAGAGGTGGGTTGTCCCGTATGTTCATAGAAACATTGTGCACACAACAGATCCATCTTTCCTCTCCCGAATCTGCCACGTAGCCTCTGCACGAGAGTGGATTCAATTTCCATTCACTGTAAGGGGGACCCACCCTCGACATTAGGTCTACAGCGCGGTTCAGAACCCCCAGGATGTACACCGCTCTGAGTGACAGCAGGTGCCTATGTGCCCAAAGTAGAAGGCTCCTGGCTATGCCCAACAGCCGTGCCGAGCGCACGCCACCCTGACGATTTATGCACGCCGCTGCAGTCATGTTGTCCGTTCTGACGATTACATGCATCCCTGCCATCACTTGGGCTAAATGTTGCAACACTTTCAGCACCATGGACAGCTTCAGGCAGCGTATGTGGGGAAGAGGGGAAACTGGCCATTTCCCCCCTACCACCTGTGATTCACACATGCCTCCCTAGCCGGCGAGAGACACGTCTTTGTACACCATAACGTGTGTGATGTCACTCTACTCAGGGGAAAAAACCCTGGATGATAGGGTCCGGGGGTTTCCCCAATATGCCAGGTCCGACTGTAGAGGATGGTCAGCATACGCCACTTGTGCCATATCGGGTCTAGGTGCATTTGACCGGACCATCTCTGACTCCTTCCCAGGTGGAGGAGACCCAGAGGAACCCCCATGTGACTCGCAGACATCATGCCTAGGAGGCGCATCACAGACAGTGCCGACACTGTCGTGAGAGGCGTGATGTGTGACAACAGAGAGCTTAGTGTGTCCAGCCTTGGCTCTGACAGTTTGGCTGTCATAGTGGTTGTCTGTGAGGCAACCAGCGAGCTCTTTTGCCAGTTATGGTAAAGCTCAGTGTCCGTAGGTGCTGCACAAACTCCATTGTGTAGAGCGCAGCCCTCTCCTGGGAAGGAGCCATAATGATTAAATCGTCCTAATAAAATGGACTTTGATCCCTTTTCTGCGTAACGGCTGTAACGCTGTCTACGCGTCTCTCACATCCACGGAAGTGAGCCATTCGTGGTGGCGCACACATTCCAACACGTGTCTGATCATCAGCATGTGGAATGGGTGCTTCATAATGTTCATAATTTAATTGAAACAGGTCAAGAAGGGTTTCATTCCGACCGTCTTTCCCGGTGTGAGAAGGAACGGAAACAGAAACCGTTGTTCTCTTCTCCTGGAGGGACGCGGGAAAAAAGCATCCTTTGCCCGCAGCTCTGCCGTCAGAGCAGCTATCTCCCTTGAGATGATACGGCTGTTTCCAATACACCGTCTAAAAGGAGGAGGAGGGCTGGTAAACTGGGGCGTATAGCCTTTTTGTGATAAGCTTGACAGTCATGCATTCCTGGGTGGCAAGCTTTCCCACACTGCACCCCGCACATCTGTGTGATGTCTGTTGCAACAGAGAGCGCACCGCTATGCTGTGGATGCATGGCGGGGCAGTCATCGAGTCAGAGGTCTCCCCGTCCCGCTAGACGGCAGGGGGGAGGAGTGACTGTGTAGCACGCACATTTTGAGTGGGTGCTCGCTCCCGCTGTTTATACAGTGTGGGAGTGACTGGGCTCCGCCTATGGCACCACATGTGTGCAAGGTGTCAGAAGGCGTTATCTGAATTCGAGATAGCATGATAGCTTCTACCACACCGGTAAGAGCCGGGGAAAGGCTGGCGAGTTGAGGCGTATAGCTGTGTGTTGTTTGTTGCCATAGCAACAGAGCACGCTGAGCCTTCCCGCGCTAGAGCGTGACCGAGAGAGCGGCACACGCATGCCTGTGTGTCGGCTGTTTATACAGCAGTGAGTATTGCGCCCCGCTACTGTGAAAAGGCGGTAGTTCGATTCTCACTCACCATTCCAAGTAATCAGCTGGGAGGTGGAGCAAAACTTAGTAGGCTATAAACACACACTCTGAGTGTGTGTGTGTGTGTGAGCCTGTCAATTCTGACACAGTGTGGCTGGCTCTGATCGCATAGTGAATGTGGCGTGGCGGCGAGCCTGTCTCATAGACTGTATAATAGTAATATACGGTATCTGGCCTGTCTGCATGTGTGTGAGGTGAAACATGAGGTGAAACATGAGGTCCAGCAGCCGCAAGATGTTCAGGAGGGACAAGGCGGACTTACTGAGAGGGAAAAACAGCTTTTTTTAAAGCCCCAGTGTGTAAGATTTGTAGTTGTTTATTATCAAAATCTGTATTGCCCTTCACAAACTTGTCCTTTTTTATGAATATTGACCACCACCATCAATTCCAAGTATTCCTATTGGCTTGAAATTTTACATTTGCGCTTACATGAACTGGGGTAGACGCTCCATAGCCATGCGCCATCTTGAAATACGGTAGCCCGTAAGGGACATACAGGCTATACTGCTCCGCATTTCGCGCTTTTCACTCAGTGGCACTGACTGTGATGTATGCCAGGGAGGGAGGGGGGAGAAGATTATTTGCGACTCACCGCCGGCAGATTTGAAAGCCTGTTGCGTCTATTATCGAGGACATGTAACTGAATCGCAGAGGAAATTAAAATGACAACGTGACAGGCAAAGCAACGCGACCGAAGTTAATATTGTTGTGGCTTTTCCAAGATGGAAAGAGCTGATGAGGAGCAACGATTTTAAAAGGGAAGTCAAAGTTGCCTGCTTTCTTCTCAACAGGTAATTGTGATGGTTGTGAGTTTTTGTTTTCTTTCTTACTTTTTGTGTTTACATTGTTAGTTTTTCTGTTGGCCCTGCCTCTCTGTGTCTTTTGTGTTTTCCCCCTCCCTCTCCTGCTCTCTCCAGCCAGCTGACTGCGCACATCTGCTCTTCATCAATATCCACTCTCCTGCCGTACACACCTGCCACTCATCAACCTCAATCAAGCTCTGCTTTTAAACCCCGGATCTCCATTCCATCTTCGCTTAATCGTTGCTTCAGCCTCCTGGGTGACACGCTCTCCAAGCTACCTACTCATTCCTAGTCCTGTCTGTTCTCTCGTCTAGCTTGTTTGTGTGTTGTTCTTTGCAGTTATTTTCCTCCAGTCCTTCCCTCCTGCCTCCAGTCAGCCGGCTCAGCCATCCAGTCCCCTCCTCTCGGTTTGTCGCTCCAGCCACATCATTCCAGCTCTCTGCATTCATCTCCACCGTTCTCCCTGGTGCCTCCATTCCAGTACTTCCTCCTCGGCTTCCCCACGCTCCCCGCATCACCCTCAGCCCCGTCTTCTCCCTGGCGTCCTCCTCCCCACTACCATCTCCTGCCCCAGTGTTTCCCCTGGTTATTTTCTGTTAATAAATCCTTTATTTTCTAAGCCTTGCATTTGGGTCCGTTCTGTCCAATCGTCACAGTAATTCTGCCTATTTGTGTAAACGTTTTATACAACCCCAAATCAGAAAAAGTATGAAAAACACAAATAAAATATATATATATATATAATATACATCCTTTCCTGTCATTCAGACCTGCAACACATTCCAAAAAAGGTTGGGACAGGAGCAATTAAGGGCTAGTAATCAGGTAAATTGGTTAAATAATGATGTGATTTGAAACAGGTGATGTCAACAGGTGATTGTAATTATGATTTGGTACAAAAGCAGCATCCAAGAAAGGTCTAGTCCTTTAGGAGCAAAGATGGGCCGAGGATTGCCAGTTTGCCAACAAATATGTGATAAAATCATTGAAATGTTTAAAAACAATGTTCCTCAATTCAAAACAATAACAGTAACTAAGCTAATCTGAAGAGGTGTGTTTTGATTGGTGTTTTGAATGTGTATTTACAACAAAAAGCAAATGTACCTAAGCTAGGACAGACTCACGAAAGCCTGTTGTACTCACTCAAACAGCTGGTCATCAGGTCCATCCGGTTTAGGTTGCTTCTTCCAATTTACTTCCGGGACAAAAAAAAAACGCTTCCAAAACATCCTTATAGATCAGATGGGGAAACCTCTCTGTATGGGCGAAACAATGTCCGTTATCTGGGGACCCATCCAGACACGGCTGTATGAGATCCCATTCCTTACAACACAGGCTTTCTTCCTCAGTGATCATTGCGATACAGAATCCACAGGACAGGAGGATCACCATGTCCCCGCACGTCGTGGCCTTGAAGCAGCAGCCTCCTGCTCCTCTGTTTCTGCCCTTCTCTCGACAAGATCTTGTGCCAATAACTCTTTGTCTGTAGCTATATTCAGGTTCGAATAGATAACAGATAGACCATCAAACTCTAAAAACTCCTCCATGTGTTCCACATCGGACTGAGATGAACTATCTATATTCTAAAAACACTGAAACAATTTCATTTTTATCCTAAAGCTCTGTCTTCTTCCCTCTCTCTCAGCTGACAGTCTGTGAGCGTCTGTTGCCTAGCGAACTGCGCATGCGCGATAGCTCTGCAGGTACAGCTGTGGTTTCAGGTTACAGCATGTTGCTACTAGTCATTACTAAGGACTTAACCATGGCAATACGTTTTTTTGTGGAAAAAAGTACATTTTGGAATATTGGATTGTATGAGTTCGACAATCGATTAGTGTGGAATTCGCAGAAAACTGGACATAAACAGAGGTATGGATTAACACAACTTTTATGCCTTTCTGTCACATCTACTACAGTCAAATTCGCTGTGTTCCGTCGGAAGGAATAACTGCAGATGGGTAGGCACTTGTAATGACATTTCAAACAGGTTTAGAGGCTAAAAACCAAGTTTGAAAACTGCCCTATTTAAGCTAGCAGGGGGTTTTGTTTTCGTTTTTTCTTGCTACTGACAGCACTCCAAATTTACAGACAACATAGTTACGGGTTGAAATCGACCGGAATTCTCCTTTAAGCCGGAAGTCTTGTTTCGGTTTTCTAATAAAAAACTAGCATATTCGTCTAAAAACATTTTTACGTCCATCTCATTGATGTCCAAATGACTTCCGGGTATGCATCATACAATATATATATATATATATATATATATATATATATATATATATATATATATATATATATATATATATATATATATATATATACAACCAACCCCAAATCAGAAAAAGTTGGGACAGTATGGAAGACAAATAAAAAAAGAAAGTAGTGATTTTTAAATGTATTTTGACTTGTATTTCATTGCAGACAATACAACAGCACATCATTTAATGTGTTCCTCATGATTTTTATTGGGGTTTTTGCAACACATTTCAAAAAGAGTTGGAACAGTAAAGCATTTACCACTTTGTAATGTTGCCATTCCTTTTCACAACACTTAAAAGACCTTTAGGGACTGAAGACACCAAGTGATGAAGTGTTTCAGGTGTAATTTTGTCCCATTCTTGCTGCAAACAAGTCTTAAGGTGGGCAACAGTACGGGGTCTTCGTTGTCGCATTTTGCCCTTCAAAATGCGCCACACATTCTCTATTGGAGACAGGTCGGGACTGCAAGCAGGCCAGTCAAGTACCCGTATCCTCTTCCTCCACAGCCAGGACTTTGTAATGTGTGCAGAATGTGATTTTGCATTATCTTGTTGAAATATGCATGGACGTCCCTGAAAAAGATGTCTTCTTGAAGGCAGCATATTGTGCTCCAAAATATCTATGTACTTCTCAGCATTAATGGTGCCATAACAGAAGTGCAAGTTACCTTTGCCAAGGGCACTGACACAACCCCATACCATGACAGACCCTGGCTTTTGGACTTGTTGCTGGTAACAGTCTGGATGATCCTTTTCTTCTTTGGTCCGGAGCACACGGCGTCCATTTCTCCCAAAAAATACCTGAAATACTGATTCATCTGACCACAGTACACATTTCCACTGTGTGATGGTCCATCCCAGAAAATCTCCGAGCCCAGAGAAGTCGACGGCGCTTCTGGACACTGTTAACATAGGGCTTCCTTTTGGCACAGTACAGTTTTAACTGGCATTTGTGGCTGTAACTACGTATTGTGGTACTTGACAAAGGTTTGCCAAAGTAGTCCTGAGCTCATGTGGCGCTTATAGATGAATGACGATTCTTGATGCAGTGCCGTCTGAGGGATCGGAGACCACGGTTGTTCAGCTTAGGCTTGCGCTCTTGTCCTTTACGCACTGAAAATCCTCCACATTCCTTGAATCTTTTAATTACGTTATGCACTGTTGAAGGTGAAATAAGCAAATGTCTTCCTATCTTTCTTTAGGAACATTGTTTTTAAACATTTCAATAATTTTCTCACGTATTTGTTGGCAAACTGGCGATCCTCGGCCCATCTTTGCTCCTAAAGGACTAGACCTTTCTTGGATGCTGCTTTTGTACCAAATCATAATTACAATCACCTGTTGACATCACCTGTTTCAAATCACATCATGATTTAACCAATTTACCTGATTACTAGCCCTTAATTGATCCTGTCCCAACCTTTTTTGGAATGTGTTGCAGGTCTGAATGACAGGAAAGGATGTATATTTACAAATGAAATTAAGTTCACCACACAAAACATGAAATATTTTGTGTTCACATTGTCTGCAATGAAATAAAAGTCAAAGTACATTTAGAAATCACTTCTTTCTTTTTTTATTTCTGTTTTTCATACTGTCCCAACTTTTTCTGATTTGGGGTTGTATATATATATATATATATATATATATATATATATATATATATATATATATATATATATGTATATATAGCGCTGTATATAGTATTTTAAATATTTCAATTGAAATTAATCAACGAATAATCAGCATTAGTGACATTAAAGTTAAAAAATTATTTTATCATTATTTTCACTGTTCAAATAATGACCATAACAATCAACAATATGACCTAATATGCTGAGGAAATAAATTCAAAAGTGCTTCAGGAATAGGGTTATTTCACATGTAAATTGCTATTGAACGACAAAAACATCCACCAGATGGTAAAATGGTATTTTACAATAGCTATGAATGCACCACGAGGCTGTAGGTTACCAGTTTCATTGAACACTCCGTCTCTGTCTGTGTTTTTCGGACAACAGCTGCAGCTGTCGGAATCCTCTACAGTGAGTGAAATAAGCCTCCCGCCGCCAGTCGCCTCCGACAACCTGGGGAGCGCGCAAAAGCAGGACCCAAAGTGGGACGGTTCCACAGGAAGTCTCTAATTATGTTATCGTACTGCTTAAAAAAAGATTCTGGGACAGTCAATGGCACCATCATGGATATGTAATTCACCTGTGGAGCAACTATCATTTTATTTTAGTTTATTTTTCCCCATAAACTAAACTAAAACAATTAGCCTGTACCATGTCATTGATAGCTGGAGTAAGACGAATCCCAAGATTTGCATACCTGAATCTATCCACTTAATTGAAGTGCATTATTTATTGTTGGTAGACAGGTTCTAGACACTGGCATTACTTCAGACTTATGCCTATTACTCTTGTAACCTGATATTTCTGCATCTAAAGAGAAGGCAGCAACAGGTTCATCAGCCTCTCTGTTTTGCCACATAAGGTGGAGTAGACGTCTCAAATTGTCAGAGCAAGACCTTCCCTTTACAAAACCCACCTGATCTTGGTCTATAATATAATGAATAATCTTTTCGAGCCGCGTAGCCAGAACTTTAGTAAGAATTTTATACTCTACATTAGCCAGACTAATGGGCCGGTAGCTAGCCGGATCGAGAGAATCCTTTCTCTTCTTAAAAATGACAGACATGACTGATTCATTAAGAGTGTTAGGCAGCTGACCAGCTAATAATGACTCTGAGTACACCTTTGTTAAGACAGGTGACAGTTAGTGCTATGACATCTATTGTACTATCAATTACTAATTCAACCAGGTCTTTAGAAATTACGAAATAATCGATTCTACTGTGTGATTTATAATTATGTGAGTAAAAGGTATATTCCCTCTTATTTGGATTCATCAGTCTCCAAATGTCGACCATACCAAGGTCTTCCTGTAGTTGACACAATGCTACTCGACCCTTAGATGGTGTCTGAGAATACTTAGATCTATCCAATACAGGGTCTGGTGTCTGATTAAAGTCCCCTCCAAGTATTGTACATCCATCAGTCCCTCCAGAAAAACGTGATTATGCGATCGCAGAATTCAATGCATAATCAGCCAAAGTTTGCATATTTATGTGGGGGCCGCATTTTTTTTTTTCAAATACGCCGCACTTTCGCTGCATAAATTGCCGATTTCCGTGCAAAATATGCGGGGCTTGCATGATTTCATAATCCCCGCATTTTCGTTGCAAAAAAGTCACATATATCTCAGCAGAAAGTTGAAAAATGTTGCATTTACTTCACACAAGAGCAGCCATGTTCCCCTGTTGCCATGGGAACGTTGTGAAGTGACGTCATTTCACATTTTTCTCTCTTTTTCATCAAACCGCAGTTTTTGCAAGTTCCCGCAAGTTTTGCAAGTTCCCGCAATTTCATCGCATAAAATGGCATAAATATCCCGCATATTCCATCGCATTTTTTAAGAAAACGTGCCGCATAATCAAGGATTTTTGCCCGCAACAATCACAAAAAAACTCCGCTTTTTTCTGGAGGGACTGATCCATCATCCAATGTCCCAAGAAGTACATTGGTTTTATGAAAAAATTCAGGGTCATCCTCATTAGGGGCATAGATATTACATATGTTAATTTTCCTTCAATTGATTACAGATTCAATACAGACAACCCTCCCTTCGTCGTCTTTGTGCTCCTTAAGCAAAAAAAAACCTTCAATTTCTTGTGCACAAGTATTGCGACACCTCGTTTCTTACTATCAAATGAGCTATGAAAGACATGGCCCACCCAGCCCTTTTGGAGTTTCAATGCTTCTGAGTTTCTCATATGAGTCTCCTGTAGAAGACATTTTTTTCAATTTGGTAGTATTCTGTCCCATTTACGTTCCAGGAAATTACTCTGATATGACTGTTACTATTAGCCTGTGTAGTCATAGACATAATGCTCCCTCATGGCATACTGCCACCACCCACCAGTAGAGACAAGGGAAAAAATAAAAATAAATAAAAACCAAGGGAGACAGCATCTTCAAAAACAAATGCCCATAAACTGTCAAAGTCAAACAACACACTCCAACATGAACGTACCCTTGAAGCTAGGGTAAATAACACTACCACCCTATCTTCACCCACAGTGAACCCCCATGAAATCTGTCCATCCAGCTCCATGAAGGAAACCCCTCCCTTGATCTGGTCCATGAGGCGCTTATCCAATGGCTACCTTTCAAACCTCCTAACCCAAATATTTAAGCCCTAGCCTATATCAACATAAATGGTCCACACATGTAAAGCAAAACCAGAGTCACCTAAAAATAAAAAAGACCTTAGGTCATATTATTGTTAGCTACTAAGTAATTGCAAATGATAGTAGCAGCAAGTCTATGAAAATTATTTTGGAAGTGGCTTGCATTAGATAAAAAAGAAAAACAGAAGAGGGAAGAAAAAAACAGGAAAGAAAAACAGGTTAACTCCAACTCCAAGTAGCACTGATGCAGTCATATATTAGCCCTAGACTGTTGAAAGACCTGTCATTCACAGACTGCATGTTTGGATTAAGAAAACAAGCCTACCCACAGTCACTCCGGGCCTTCTGTCTCCTTGTTAAGGAATTGTAGTGCTTTCTTGTGATCTTCAAAAGTAATTTTCTTCCCCTTCCAAGTAAAGAAAAGTGTTGCTGGGTAGGCGAGTATAAATCAAATGTCCATCGCGTGAAGTTTCTTCCAAACGTCACTGAATTTCCTCCTCTTCTCAGCCACGGCTTTTGTCGTGTCCGAAAAGATTGAGATCTTGGCCTCTTCCCATCAGCGTAGTCTTGCTCTTGTATTTCCCCCTATGACTCGATCCCTCTCCAGTAGAGAATGAAATCTCATAACGACCGGTCGCGGAGGGGACTCCTCAGCTGTCCGAAATGGCCCTGGTCGATACACCCACTGTAGCTCACTGTCAGCTAGCTTCACTCCCAAAACGTCATCAATGAGCTGACGAGTTAACTCCCTCAAATGTTCACCCTCCTTTTCCTTTAGTCCAACAAGCCGCAAATTCAGTTGTCTATCCTTATTTTCTGCATTTTGCATGGCTCTCTCCAACTCCTCACAATGCTTTGCTCTTTTCTGTAATTCAGTGGCCAGCCTGGTATTTTCAGTTTCCAAATCCATAATTCGACCGTCTGCCTCGTCCAATCTTTCATATGTGGCTGTAATGTCCATGCTAGTTTTAGCTTGCACTTTCTTAACTTCGGAAACATCCTCTTTTAGCTCTTTGAGTATACCACTAACCTGAGCCATCTCATGCATTGTTTTCTCCAAAGTAGCCTTAAGTCCAGCTATAGCATCTGTTGCAAGACTGGGACCACTGGCTGAATTGGATCCTGTCTTGGATCTATTGCCACTAGCCATGATAGCATAGTTTATTCCTAGCTTAGCTGTTCTACTCTTCGACATATTTGCCATGAGTGGAGGGAAAAGACGTGGAATAGACACTCGCACTCGCTTGTGATACTACACTTTACACTCCGTTGTAACTTAAAATATAGGCTTTAATTATCGAATGTACATGAAAATAGGAGAATTTTACTCAGGAGGAAAGTTCTAGGTAACCATCTCCCTCTGCGGTCCCACGTGACTCCCAGAGATAGAAATTCAATTACTACAGTATATTGGATGTGACAGAAGGTTCAAAGAAGAATCATTTTATATTTAATTGAATATTTCATTATAATTGAGATTGATTTCTGAAAAACAAGTGAATAACAACAGGAATTAACACTCAATTTAAGCACTCAAAGGGAAATTTACAATAATGTATGTGTAAAGGGTTAAAATGAAAAATGTACGGATATATTTAAAGTAAAAGTAGTAAAGTATTTAGTTTTATTTGTTTTCTCAGCTCTTACAGTGGTTAGAGGCAGTGTGTTCAAGGCATGGTTGAAACTGCTGAAACAGCTGGGGAGGCTACACTTTGATAATGATTATTTATGGTCCATAGTATACTGTGATCTATATAAACAAACATTTGAATGCTGTGATTGCTGCTGTCAGATGCATCAATGCATTAATAGTCTGGACACAATCTAGATAATGGATAATCATGATCGTCAAGGTAGCTCACCACTCACTTGGTAGAGTGTGCACCATTAAGGCTGCCCTATCGTGTATTGTTGTCATTTGAGTGTACAACTTGTAAAGATATGATGTTGAATTAAGATATTAATGTTAATTAAGATCTAGTGAACGATCAATCCTTGCATCCGTAGCTTTTGCATGCATTTAAAAGAAATTGATATATCCCACTTGGTTTGTTAGGTTTCAAGAAAGGAAAACTATCCAGAAGACATGCCAGTGAAGATGACAAGAGGGGGAAAATGCCCAGTGTAACCTCCATACAGAACTCACACTGTTATAGCTGTGAGTCTTCAGTGGAAAGAGAAGAAAACTGAGTCAAACTCAGAATCAAATGAAAACCTTGTTTACATTTTGAATATGTGTGCATAACAGAAGATTGTCATGAAGATTTGATTTGGTAATGTTTCACTAATGTTTAAAAGCTGTGTGAATGTTTAAGTCAAAGATAAGATTAATAAACTATGAATCATTGTTTAGTAATGTCTATTCAGCACTCGTATACATACCTCTGCATGGAGACTATTGTTGGAACCTAACAGTTCTGAACGTACTCTTTGTGAGACACAGGCCCAATCCCAAAGTCCGAACTCACAGACTCACGGACTTTGGTGCGCGTTCTCGCGAAATTCGTAAGGGCTTAGGGTTGTCACAATGTCAAATTTCAAAGAGCGTGAGGGTTTGAGTACACACTTACCGAGCCCTTTCCGTGAGTCTGCATCGATGCAGACTTCATCAAAGGGAATTACCCACAGTTCAAAGCGGTGTGTGACGTTTACCGCGGAGACCATAGGAAAATCCGGAAATTACAAAGGTAAACAACAGCACGACCACGGGAACGGAACGGACCTGTTGTCCAGATGTAAAAAAAGAGTTTGAAAAAATGTGGAATCAGGCAGCCGTCTCCTGTGGCATGGCTGTGTGGAAAGCAACAAACTTAAAATGAAAATTCCCAGCAAGTGTCAGCAACATGTTTGTTATTAAACGTCGCCAAGGTAACATGTGATCTCGTGAAGTGCTGTCCCAATCCCATTTATACCTATCTGAGCCCATGTGGCCTCACACACTCACTCACTTAGCACCTGAGATCAATGAAGTCTGTGAGTCTTTAGTCCTTAGTCCTCAGGGCTCACTTTGGGCCAAAGAGACAAGCCACAAGACCTGAAGCCTCCTCTGAGACAGAGGAGCAGCCTGTAGGGAAATCACCAGCCTGGAACACCAAACTCCTACACAAAGAATTCTGCCAAAATGGAGAATTTGCCTTCAAACATGAGGAGAAACATGGCAGACTGGTGGCAGAACTGCAACACCGTTGTTTCACACCTTTGCCAAAGGTGAAGCTTCCCATTGCTGGTCGAGTGAGACGTCATTATCTTTGTAATACAAAAGGATCCGAGTGAAATACTAACCCAGTATTTCACCACATCTGCAGAGGGTAAATCACCCTATTTTCCAAGGAAAGGAGGACATTGCGTCTTCTACAAGTCAACTGAACAAATCTCCCTCCATCAAGGAGCTTTTCTGTTTTGTTAAAACACAGGCCTGTGTTTTAACTCGCTTTCTGTTCATCGCGCGAATCCGCTGGACAACCTAAGCGAACTACGCACCCAAAAGTAAAGCTTGATTTAGTGTTCTGGGCAGAAAGATTAGAACAGGGTGTTCATTAATGAGCAATTTGCTATTGTTGCCGTTTGTTTTGCCATGTGCTACTGCTGCACATCGTCATTATTAATCTGTTTGGCTGTGGATGTATCCCTGATCCAGATATTGTTGAAGTTGTGTTGAAACTGTTGTTACTTCCCGCCTCGCCTTTCGTCACTCCACTTCGGCGGTGATATAAAGACGCTATAGAATAACACTCTCTCATTGAACAAAACCTCAGATTCTGCTGTAACGTCAAGTTAAGTTAGAATCTCGAGTAAACGAATTGAGTGATTATTTTCAAACCCACAGAGATCAAGATTTTTAAGTGTTTTCTTTCGTTCAAGTGTGTTTTCCCTCCATTTCTCTCTCTCTCTCCCTAATGCACAGACACACACACACACACACAGAGACAGATGTGTCACGCCACATGCGTGCTGTTTTGCTTTTGGTTGTAGTTTTGTAAAAAGGTATATAAGTTTGATGATTGAAAGATTATTGATCGCCCATTGATAATTTTGAAGTTAATGAATTCTATGATACTTTACATAGCAGTTGTCTGTGATTATTTTGTATGTGATTATTTTGTATATCTGTTGTACTAATTGCTGATTGAACACAGGTCGTGCTGAAATTCACCCCTTCCTTTTGTTCCTTTAGAATATTCCAGATAAATTAACCAGTTAATTAAGATCTGTATTTTAAAGGGAACTACCTATGAGACTGTTCCACAGTTGATTATTGGTCCCTGAGTTCAGGGTGGTGCCCCGTTTTGATTGTTTGTCAATTTAGTAAAGTTATTAATACCCAATATTCATAACTTCATTAATATTGATAAAACATCTTTGATAATTTGCCAATAATTGAATCTGTACCCTACGAGTACCCAACACTATGGAGTCTTTTCAATGATCTCACCCTCTACCAAAGGTAAGTCATATGTTGGAGGATGGACAAATATAGTGGACAAAGGTATGTGGACAACCATAACCCGTAAATACAAAATAAGAACAGTTTTCTCATAATGAGATGGCTTGGTTGTGAGGATTTACTTGTTATCAAGAGACGTTTGTTAACATTTACCTAATGTTTAATATTGTATGATTAACTGTTAAGTGATGCTTATTACTGTAATAACTAATGTAAATAGCATCTTACAAACCATTAAACAATGAATCAATCAATACCTTAGTTAACATTAACAACATTTGTAAATGATAGTTAGACACTTTAGTTAGCTGTTATTTCCAGTTCAGGCTTTTTAGTACATTAACTGATGTTAACATATACACCTTAGTTTTCTGTTATTAATAGTTAGTTAAGGCTTGTTACTGCATTAACTAATGGCAAAATAGACATATTTAACCGTTATTAATAGTTAGTCGAGGCATAACAAATAGTAAATAAATGCCTTAGTTAATTGTTACTAACAGTTTGTCCAGGCTTTTTACTATATTAACTAATAATAAAATAGACACCTTAGTTAACTGTTAATTACAGTTAGTCAAGGCTTAATATTGCATTTACTAATGATATAATAGACACCTTAATTAACTGTTATTAACAGTTAGTCAAGGCTTCTTACTGCATTAACTAATGTTAAAATAGACACCTTAGTTAACTGTTAACAGTTAGTAAAGGTATTAACTAATGGTAAATAATGCATCAATTAATACCTTAGTAAACATGAACAAACATGAGCATTGTTAATATATGTTTATTAGACACCTTATTTAACTGTAATTGACGGTTAATTAATGCATTAAGTAATGCTAATTGATGTACCCTTAGTGTAAAGTGTTACCAAGAACCCTCATAGGACTAAACAGGGCTTCGCCTTGAGCACTGTTTTCAGTTCTTATTATACATCCATTTGGTACTCTAATAATGAATAATTGTGCAAGGGATGGTAAAGACATTTTACATTTTAAAAAAACATTTACACATTTTGAAATCGTCCGATTCTACTAAATCATTATCAGCAATCCAGTAGAGCGTTGTCATACCTTCCACTCCTGCGAGCGGACAGTGTCTTTGAGCTTGATTCCTGAGAACATCTCCAACAGGATGATGCCCAGGCTCCACATGTCCACAGCGGTTGTGCAGCCTGAGTCCCCCTCCACCCCGGCCTGAGCGAGGCTATTCTGAAGCTCAGCCTCTGGAGCACGATATCCGTCTGTCTGGATGTACTTGACATCCTGGAGGAGGTGAGGCAGGGAGAGAGATAGAATCAACATTCGATCAGGTAAAGGTAATATTTTTGAAGCAATGGTCCCAGAGCCACCAAGCCCCTAAACTTGGTGGCCACAGTATATAGTTGGTGGTCCAAATGTAATCTTACAGTATAAAAACAATACAGAAAAGTAAAATGTATGTAATTTAACAAAGCTTTTCCTAACTGTGTCAGTGAACAGCTAACTTGTCACATACTCCAGCCCACCTGTATACCAGCAGAACTAATGTTCCGTAGCTACTTGAATCTGTCATTGTACAGTAAGGATAGATAAATAAAGCTTATTTTAGGATTGTTTCGCAGTGATTACGTTCTAAAGCACAAATAAATAACCAACACTTCTCAGATGATTTGTGCAGACTGATTTCTCCTCCTCTGCATAATTATTGCAGCAGCTGGAAAAGAACTGAAGAACTAGACTTTTGACTATTTCAAGACGAGGGGAGAACATTTAAAGTAAAGGTGGGTTTGCTGTCAGCTTCACGAGTCATTTAAAAAAAGAGAGATTCGCACTCTCCGGGAACCATCACCTTATCGTGGTGGAGAGGTTTGGGTGTCCCTATGAACCTGAGGGCTGTGTTGTCTGGAGCTTTGTGCTCCTGGTAGGGTCTCCCATGGCAAAGTGGTCTCAGGTGAGGGGCCAGACGAAGAATGGTTCAAAAAACCCTATGAAAAAACGAGGAAGGGATAGAGAGACCCTGCCCGGAGGAAGCCCGGGGCCCCCGTCTGGAGGGCTCGTCAGCGAGCGTCTGGTGACCGGGTTTGCCACGGAGCCCGGCCGGGCACAGCCCGAAAAAGCTATGTGGCACCTATCTCTCCAGCCCATGGGCCCACCACCTGTGGGAGGAACCGCTGGGGTCGGGTGCGCTGCCACACGGGTGGCGGTGAAGGTCAGGGGCTTCGACGGACCAGACCCAGGCGGCAGAGGCTGGCTCTGGGGACATGGAATGTCACCTCGCTGTGGGGGAAGGAGCCGGAACTTGTGCGGGAGGTGGAGCGCTACCAGTTGGATCTGGTGGGGCTTACCTCTACGCACAGTCTCGGTTCTGGAACCGTACTCCTGGAGAGGGGTTGGACTCTTTTCTTCTCCGGAGTTGCCCAGGGTGTGAGGCGCCAGGCGGGTGTGGGGATACTCACAAGCCCCCGGCTGAGCGCCGCTATGTTGGAGTTTACCCCGGTAGACGAGAGGGTCGCCTCCCTACGCCTGCGGGTTGTTGGGGGGAAAACTCTGACTGTTGTTTGTGCATATGCACCAAACAAGAGTTCAGAGTATTCGGCCTTCTTGGAGACCTTGAATGGAGTCCTGTATGGGGCTCTGGTGGGGGACTCCATAGTTCTGCTGGGGGACTTCAACGCACATGTGGGCAATGATGGAGACACATGGAGAGGCGTGATTGGGAGGAACGGCCTTCCTGATCTAAACCAGAGTTGTTGTCTGTTATTGGACTTCTGTGCTAGTCATGGATTGTCTACAACAAACACCATGTTCGAACATAGGGATGCTCATAAGTGTACTTGATACCAGAGCACCTTAGGCCGAAGGTCAATGATCGATTTTATAATCGTTTCATCTGATCTGAGGCCGTATGTTTTGGACACTCGGGTGAAGAGAGGGGCGGAGCTGTCAACTGATCACCATCTGGTGGTGAGTTGGGTCAGGGGGTGGGGGAAGACTCTGGACAGACCTGGTAAGCCCAAACGGGTGGTGCGGGTAAATTGGGAACGTCTGGAGGAAGCCCCTGTCCGACAGACCTTCAACTCACACCTCCGGCGGAGCTTTTCGTGCATCCCTGTGGAGGCTGGGGACATTGAACCTGAGTGGACAATGTTCAAAGTTTCCATTGCTGAAGCTGCAGCAGGGAGCTGTGGTCTTAGGGTCTTAGATGCCTCAAGGGGCGGTAACCCACGAACACCGTGGTGGACACCAGTGGTCAGGGAAGCCGTCCGACTGAAGAAGGAGTCCTTCCGGGATATGTTATCCCAGAGGACTCCGGAGGCAGTTGCAAGGTACCGAGGGGCCCGAAGGGCTGCAGCCTCAGCCGTGAAAGAGGCAAAGCAGCGGGTGTGGGAGAAGTTCGGAGAAGACATGGAGAAGGACTTTCGGTCGGCACCAAGGCGCTTCTGGAAAACCGTTCGCCACCTCAGGAGGGGGAAGCGGGGAACCATCCAAGCTGTGTACAGTAAGGATGGGACGTTGCTGACCTCAACTGAGGAGGTAATAGGGCGGTGGAAGGAGCACTTTGAGGAACTCCTAAATCCAGCTGATGTGCCCTCTTTGTTAGAGGCAGAGCTGGAGGATGACGGGGGATTGTCGTCCATTTCCCTGGTGGAGGTCACAGAGGTAGTCAAACAACTCCACAGTGGCAAAGCCCCAGGGATTGATGAGATCCGTCCGGAAATGCTGAAAGCTCTGGGTGTGGAGGGGCTGTCTTGGTTGACACGCCTACTCAACATTGCGTGGAAGTCTGGGACAGTGCCAAAGGAGTGGATCTGAAGAAGGCATATGACCGGGTCCCCCGGGAGACATTGTGGGAGGTGCTGCGAGAGTATGTGCTGCGTGGAAGTCTGGGACAGTGCCAAAGGAGTGGATCTGGAGAAGGCATATGACTGGGTCCCCCGGGAGACATTGTGGGAGGTGCTGCGGGAGTATGGGGTGAGGGGGTCCCTTCTCAGGGCCATCCAATCTCTGTATGACCAAAGCGAGAGCTGTGTTCGGGTTCTCGGCAGTAAGTCGGACACGTTCCAGGTGAGGGTTGGCCTCCGCCAGGGCTGCGCTTTGTCACCAATCCTGTTCGTAGTATTTATGGACAGGATATCGAGGCGTAGTCGTGGTGGGGAGGGGTTGCAGTTCGGTGGGCTGGGGATCTCATCGCTGCTCTTTGCAGATGATGTGGTCCTCATGGCATCATCGGCCTGTGACCTTCAGCACTCACTGGATCGGTTTGCAGCCGAGGGTGAAGCGGCTGGGATGAGGATCAGCACCTCTAAATCTGAGGCCATGGTTCTCAGCAGGAAACCGATAGAGTGCCTTCTCCAGGTAGGGAATGAGTCCTTACCCCAAGTGAAGGAGTTTAAGTACCTTGGGGTGTTGTTCGCGAGTGAGGGGACAATGGAGCGGGAGATTGGTCGGAGAATCGGCGCAGCGGGGGCGGTATTACATTCAGTTTATCGCACTGTTGTGACGAAAAGAGAGCTGAGCCAGAAGGCAAAGCTCTCGATCTACCGGTCAGTTTTCGTTCCTACCCTCACCTATGGTCATGAAGGCTGGGTCATGACCGAAAGAACGAGATCCAGGGTACAAGCGGCCGAAATGTGTTTCCTCAGGAGGGTGGCTGGCGTCTACCTTAGAGATAGGGTGAGAAGCTCAGTCATCCGTGAGGAGCTCGGAGTACAGCCGCTGCTCCTTCACGTCGAAAGGAGCCAGTTGAGGTGGTTCGGGCATCTGGTAAGGATGCCCCCCGGGCGCCTCCCTAGGGAGGTGTTACAGGCACGTCCAGCTGGGAGGAGACCTCGGGGAAGACCCAGGACTAGCTGGAGGGATTACATCTCCAACCTGGCCTGGGAACGCCTCGGGATCCCCCAGTCAGAGCTGGTTAATGTGGCTCGGGAAAGGCAAGTTTGGGGTCCCCTGCTGGAGCTGCTCCCCCCGCGACCCGACCACGGATAAGCGGACGACGATGGATGGATGGAGATTCGCACTACTCAGCAGCCGCCCTGAACTGCAGTCTGCATGGATGTCTCATGCCAGAGAGTGGGAGTATGAGCGGCAGTGCAGAGAAATTAAACAATACTTATTTTCAAACATTCAGGGCCTAAAGTGAAAAAAAATAATCCTGTGTCTGAAACTTTTTTCAATGGGGGGGGGGGGGATTGTCACCCCCACAGTGTAATGTTTCAAGATGCACTCATTCAATTTAATTTGATTGGCAAAACAGTTCAAGTCCTTCTTATATTACACAATAATAAGTACATTTTTAAGAAGTTAAAAGTTTTGGATCAATTTTTACTTCTTCCAACCATATGTTAAATTAAGAGTCAATGTAGATTTACATATTGCAATAATATCATAATCCTACAATGAATCATAGTGAAAACAGAACTTTCTAGATGTTGGGTTGTTAATTTGGCCAGGTCATCAAAAAAGCAAATTAGTACATTCATGATTTTGTCCATGTTTACATCAGTTGCTTCATGTACATTTATTAAGAACTTGGCATTGTTTATCTTTTCATATAGCTAGACTTGTAAACTCTGGGACAAGGCCATTATGTTTAATAACTGCCATGCTGATTCCAAACACACAGCTTTGTCAAGGCAGTTTGGGCTTCAGATAGCTTTTACAGAGTGGCCATCGTTAATGACAAGTCGTGTTCCGCTATGAACGTGCACACACGTATCGTTTGTATCACAAGCACGGTCGGTCAGTGAAGGCGCAGTCGCAGCAGTAGCAGTCATTGCTGGTATACTCGTGTACTTGAAGCTTTGTAACTAGCCATAGCTAGATATATAGCTACACTAGCAAGCACTTTCTTACCGCTGCTGCCGTACTGTCTCCACCATGGATGTATTAAGAGAACACCCAATTCCCCTTGTCCTCTATTCATGCCCAGCGCCATTTGTTTTTAACTCCTTTCTCAACTAAAGCTGTATCTACATGCTCCAAGTTTGATAAACTTTGCCTCCATTTTTTTAGCCGTGTTACAATGGAGACAGTCTCCGGGAGAGCACGCCGCACTCTGCTTTTCGGCAAATACCCGCCCTACTTTGCATCCGATTGGCTAGAACTCGTTTCATTGGTAGGTGGAAGTTCGATGATTGGTTAAACCCTGTGCATCAAAAACAAATCCCATATGGACATCATACACCAGAAATCCGGCACTAGGCCCGAGTACTTTAATCCCTTCGTTAGTTGAGCTGCGTTCCTCTCATATGATTGGTAGGTGAAATCAATAGACTTGAAAATATTAAAAACGCATGCAAGTTCCCAATGTTTTTAATTATTTTATTTTCCCCGTGGCCGCACGCCGGAGATCCGGCACAGGGCCGGAATACTTTAAGCCCTGTACATCTACTTTTACTCTGGGTTTTTACAAGCAGTTTTGCCTGTGAAACTCCGCAAACATTCTGCAAAAGGCAGTTTACTGAACATCTGGGCACACACTGCCAGTGGCCGTTCAGAAATGAATTAAACCGCTCCGAACAGCTGCCTGTGAAAATCCTAGTTTTATACAGTCTATGGTGAAAACCCAGCGTAAAGCACAGTGAGATAAAGTCTATGTTGCTGTTTTTTCAAAGTGTGCGGGGTAGGCCTGCACGATAAATCGTAAAATCGCGATCTTGTTTCACTCGTTCACAATTACATTTTTAAATGACTTTGTTTTGTTTTTTTCTCCTTCAATTAATTTATTGAAAGCATTCGACAGTGACATGTTTTAATTATGTAAAGACATGTTCAAGGAGTTCAGATATAGCCTGTATCAGGGCCATATTTAGTTCAATGTGTTATATGTCACTATTTTTGTATTTTAAATGGCCAGTATGTACTTTATTTTCTTTATTCATTGAAGCCTCTATGTTTACAGGCTTGTGGTGATGTGCAATGTGCTATAGGCAGTCCCTCCAGAAAAACGTGATTATGGGATCACATAATTCAATACATAATCAGCCAAAGTCCGCATATTTATGCGTGGGCCGCATTTTTTCAAATACGGCACACTTTCGCCACATAAATTGCCGATTTCCGCGCAAAATATGCGTGGCTTGCATGATTTTATAATCCCCGCATTTTCGTTACAAAAAAACTCACATATCTTAGCAGAACGTTGAAAAATGTTGCGTTTACTTCACACAAGAGCAGCCATTTTCCCTGTTGCCATGGGAATGTTATGAAGTGACGTAATTTCGCCTAGTGAGAACACGGTGTTGGGGAATCACTTTTTTTTTCTCTTTTTCATCAACATTTTTGCAAGTTCCCGCAATTTCATCGCATAAAATTGCATAAATATCCCGCATATTCCATCGCATTTTTTAAGAAAATGTGCCGCATATTCAAGGATTTTTGCCCACAACAATCACAAAAAAACTCTGCGTTTTTCTGGAGGGACTGTATATGTGCCAAAAAAAAAATCTATGTTTGGTACTGCCAATTTGTTTTGTGTTGTCATGGTTCATGTGTGCAATAAACATTACCCTTCGTGAAAAAAAATCGTGGCAGAGAATCGTGACATCAATTCTAAGCTAAAAAATCATGATTCATATTTCAGCCTAGTGCGGGGACCGGTGAAGACTGCCCCACTGTCACTTCCAACCAATCGTAATTTTTCCAGCCCCAGCGCAATTCACATTGAAATCGACACTAGTCTACCCTGATCAAACCCACCAAACTTACCTGGGTCACGAAGCGAGTACATCGAGGAGGGTTATCCCATTCAAACACAAAGTCGACCTAGGTATAACCTGATTGATGAGCAAGCCAAAGAGAAAGGAGCTCACAATACTCAACACACACTAGTTTGTTTGGACGAGGAAAAAACGTATCTGATCTGCAATAGTGCATTTAAACTAAAAATTAAATAAACATGATGGATGCTTATGGCCAGGCAAAGCAGCTTTAATGTAAGTGTTTGTAATGTATATGTAATGTTTTTAATTAGAAGTGATCTCTTCTCTTTGCAGTCACATCTCTAGCTCTCTCACCCAAGTGAGGCCTGCTCTATTATAGTGACCTTCAAATTCCCAGGCACACCCACCTGATTTCCCTCTTTGAAACTGAGGCCGAAGTCGATGAGCTTGAAGCCCTCATCATCAGCACTCCAGAGAATGTTGCGTGGCTTGAGGTCAGCGTGGACGTAGCCTTCCCTGTGAAGGAAGGCAAGAGCCATCAAGATGTCTTTGGCACAGTGCTGGACAAGCCACATGGAATGGCCCTGCTGGGGTCTGCAAAAAAATAAATCATTATATGAAGTTAAACAGAAAGCTCAAGCTCTCCTAAATATATGAAGGCTTCACAATGACTGAACTCACTATTATAATAACGTTTAGAAGGCATTTTTGCTCCATTAAAGCGGATGGACTGAATGTTCCAAGTTGACACATTTTCATACATTTTCAACTGCTCATTTCTCTCATTCAACTCATTCATACATTCACTGAGAAACTCCATTTAAACTTTAAAATGTTCCACATCTTTCATACATTCAGGGTTGGTATTCAACTTTCAAAACCCATTAGTTTTAAAATATTCAGTCTTCTTTGAGGCTTAGAAAAAATGCCTTTCTGCCATTTTTACATTGTGTGTATGGGATGGAATGTTCAGACTCAGAGGGCAGGGCCCAACTGACAGAGTGGAAAGAGGCAGAAGCAAGTTGCAGTTGGTCATGTGATCTGACATGTTTACGTGTGTATTTGCCAAACAAAATTGTCCCTCATCTGGCGATAGCGATGTGCTTTCCTACGATGTGAAAAGAGCGTGTGAATTCAACATTAAGTTGTTACATTTAACTAGTTTAGAGGCTGTAGAAATAGTTTACTTCATTAATGTGTTTACTGTATTAATGGACTGAGGATGGGAGTAGGATTCGGTATTCAGATTCGACAGAATCTTAACCAGTGGATTCGGTATTCAGCCGAACCCTACAAATCTGGATTCGGTGCATCACTATCAAGAAAATAATCTTTACAGAATAATATATATATATATATATATATATATATATATATATATATATATATAGATACAACCCCAAATCAGAAAGGTTGGGACAGTATGGAAAACACAAATAAAAAAAGAAAGTAGTGATTTCTAAATGTACTTTGACTTGTATTTCATTGCAGACAATACAACAGCACATAATTTAATGTGTTCCTCATGATTTTTATTGGGTTTTCTTTTTCAAAAAAAAACTAAATTCCTATTTTGGTTCTTGCATGGACATCCCTGGAAAAGATGTCTTCTTGAAGGCAGCATATTGTGCTCCAAAATCTCTATGTACTTTTCAGCATTAATGGTGCCATCACAGAAGTGCAAGCTACCTTTGCCAAGGGCACTGACCAGGGCTGGACTGGGACAAAAAAATCGGCCCGGGCATTTTTGGCCCAGGCGGCCCACACCCACCGTGATTGGTCAGAGACATTCCCTGCAGACAGTCCTCTTAAAATATGCGTCCATTCTATGATATGAGTTGCCTATTGTTCTGCGTTCCTGTGATAGTTTTGGATCCTTCAAGAGGTCTCAAGACTTATCTGTTGATCCTACACTTAAATAATTAATTCATTCTTAGAGTTATGATTTGTATATTTATGGTATTTTGTATTATTATTATTGATATTTGATATTGTATTGCCATTATTGTTATTATTACTATTTTGCTTAATATTGGCTTAGCAACTTTTAAAAACTGTTTACTGTTAATTTTAACCATTGTAAGATTCATATTTTGTTGCTTTGGACAAAAGTGTCTGCTAACTACAATAACCATAACCATAACCCTTCCCAAAAGCTACAATAAAGCTGGGAGTAGTACTGGAAAAGAGAAGCAGTGTGCTCACTCACTTTTGATTGGCGACCTGGAGGCCATAGGGTAGCCTACACAATGTCCATACTCAAGTGCAAGTAATTGCCAAAGATAAAGTTTAAAGTATAATTTCAAATTATTTAACAACATTTAAGTATACAAGTGTATTGTCAGTAAAGTCAAACAAAATGTTGCCTTGGCCCACACCAATGAACAAGAAGGTAACCTTTAAAAGAGTAAGAAACAGAGAGAAATGTCAGCTAAGTTAAGGTATAATTCATTTAGCTTAAATCTCTGGGCAATGTAGAGAGACAGCTGTACACATAGTATACATGAGCCTAGTAGAACAGGCTGTACACATAGTATACATGAACCTAGTAGAACAGGCTGTATACATAGTATACATGAGCCAAGTAGAACAGGTACATACATAGTATACATGAGCCTAGTAGAACAGGCTGTATACATAGTCAGTGTTTCCCCTATGTTGATTTGCAAGTGGCGCACCGCCACAGTTAAATTTCTGCCGCCACGATGTCAATGTTGATAGTCGGAGAATAGCGCGGACACGCGCTTCACAGGTAGAGCACAAACCCAGCCCCCTGTCTCTATTCACATGCCGGGATTCTTGCCTGCGCGCCACACACACGCAGCCGAGTTGTGTGTGTGCGCGTTAACGTTACCGCACACACACACACACGCACCTAAAACACGCGCAGCACCTGACTGGGAACGATACCGAGGATTACCAACGGCCGCTGGGGGGGGGGAACGGTCTCGTTACTCTAAGTAGGTTACGATAAAACCTTCGTGAGTAAAAAGTCAATACTTATCAATGCACTCACCTGTATAGACCGACGTAAACATGTAGGAAGCGATATTTTAATCTGCTCTGTCTGCTCTCGTCCACCGCGCTTTTAGGCAAACACAGCTCTGCTCTGCTCATTTTTACCAACAAGATCAAACCAATAAAACTGTCGGTTGTAGTCTTAGCTTAGCTTGGCGGGAATCTAGAAATTTGGACAAATTCTTATAAACTGAACTGCTGGCTGAGCGAACCGTCCTCTCTCCTGGAGGTAAATCTATGGATGTATTATAAGACCAAAACAGATACATGTGGCTACTTAATATGCACGTGAATGACGCGATTGTTACCTTTGCATTCTTCATTCTCGATGATGATGATGCTAGTTGTATTATTTTGCAACAGCATCATTTCATTGCAAATGAGGCATACAGTATGAATGGCAGCCTGCTTATCAGTCCATTCATCATTAAAGTGGCTTTCCACGTCAATTTTCCCTTCAGCCTCTTTGACTGTGACATTTTTACCTGACAACAGCCTTTCTTTCTGCAAGCATTTTCCTGCATACTACAACCATGTTTCCTTAATCACAGACTTTAACAATCACTTAGTGAACTGCCTCCTAGTCTGAGATCTTTTTCTAGTTAAATAGTCAGTTATCATTATGGAGTTTCCATGTTTTTGAGGAGTTTGCTCACACTAATGTACTGTAAAAAAATAGCATTAATTCAGTAAGAAAGTGAACATTTTGAACGATAATTTTCTTTATTTGAAAGTCCGGCCTTGGAGTGTTATGTGTGTGTGTGTGTGTGTGTGTGGGAGGGGGGGGGGGGGGTTGACATACCTGCCACCACGGCTAAAAAAATCCTAGGGGAAACACTGCATTGTATACATGAACCTAGTAGAACAGGCTGTATACATAGTATACATGAGCCTAGTAGAACAGGCTGTATACATAGTATACATGAGCCTAGTAGAACAGGCTGTATAGATCACAGACTTCAGCTACCCAACAGTCCAACCCTTAAACAGTTAGGTTACCTGACAGCCACTAACTTTAATGTTACTGCCAAACTGCTTGTCATTTTGACGTGAGGCGCGTGCACACACACACACACACACACACAACCTGTTAATTCACATACTTCTTACCGTCGTCAACTAGGCCTACTCTCTCTTCCATCTGTTCCTCCCTCTCTCCCGTGGCCCTGTCATGGTCGCTCTCCTCCTCGGCCTCTTCCCTGTCATCATGATGTTGTTTCTACTTCTCTGTATAGCCAGCCACCTCTCCTCCTTCCTCTACTTCAGGTAGCCTAACTGATGTTGAAGCAGCTACTACAGCCCCAAACATGTCAGACATGTTGGCACATTTTGAGGCATTCGCCTGTAGATACTTTTTTTTTCTCCCGTAATTTCTGTACACATCGCTTGCGTATGGGGTTCCGTGGTCGTTTGTCCATTTTAACGTGGATGCTAAACTTCCAGCATATTATAACGTTTACAGCTCGTGTCTCAGCGCCGGGAGTGGGGAAGGGTGTTCCTGGATTTGATTGGGTTAGGTCTAGCTTAGGACTGTAATTGAGCTGATTCCGGTTTCCAACTTCACCCCATGATGTCAGTTAAAACACGGACGGAGACAATTATCGCTCTTGACGCTTTATTACATAAGGCAACAGTACAAAATGGGTGTGGGTAGCCCTGCTATGGCTGTGTATTTGTGTGTGGTTCTGCAAAGAAACAAATAACATTGTGAAGGCTACCATACACAATGCATATGAAGCAGAGCCGACAGCCCTATACGCTCACTACGCAAGCTGCGTACGGCCCCGCAAATTACTCAAGGCCCCGCCTCCCCCTCATGTCATAGCGCGTCAATTAATGTTTACAACATCCATGACAAAATTAAGCGAAACTATCCTTCTGGTCACAAAAAAAGGAAAAAAAAACACCATGAAAGTGAATTGCGGGAACAACAATCAGGTAAACTTGTGTTCTCTCCTCTCCAAGTTTGATGTCAGCAAAGTAAAGTTATGTTTATGTGCATTTCTATTGTGTTTTTTTTTCGGTCTTGCTAACATAGCTGGGCAGGCAGGCAGTGCATCTCTTGTCTAGCTGCTAACGCCAGTCACTTCCAGGGCTGTGTTTTGTGACTTTGTGCCTGACAAACGTGAGAGTAAAATACAATTATTTATTACGTTTGATAAACGACAAAGTGCAACGGTGTTTGTTTACTGCAGCTCTGAAAAGATAACCGCGTCGGGTGTGTTATCATGCGTTAGGCGCGTGCACGAAATGAAACGCGCATTTTTCAAGCAGAAATATATGTGAATACCAGACAGACTGTAGGCTACAATATATGGGCGTGAATGATGGCACGCCTCATCAAAGTACACATTTAAGACACTGAATATCTAGTCTCAGACAATGTGTAGTTAAAAACTCTAAACAACTGCACTAATTATGCAAGATGGAAAGCAATGTATTGACAATTTGACATCGATTTATAGGCTATATTGAATTTAAAATGTTGATTAGCTGGACATACTGGTCAATATGGATGCACATCCCTCAGTAAATAATAACCATAAATCAAGAATTGCTTCAACATGCATAATAAATAAATAAAACTTGAACATGCTATGGCAAGCCATTTTAGCTTTTATTCATTAACAGTTTATGCATTTTTGATATCAAGAATTCGATTTTTTACTATTTGCAATGTGAATTCTTGATTATTTTTACTAGTAGGGCCCCTTATTTAGTTTTTATCTACCAATGTCTATTTTTGATATCAGGAATTACATGTTCACTTGTACAAAAATTGTACTATTTACTACTTATTCTAGACAGTCCAAATAGTCTGGTGGTGCCCATACAGATGCCGAAAATGCCCAGGCTGTAGAGAGAACCAAAGTTAATCCCAAAAGCCAAAGTTCAGGGTTATAATTTATTATTTTCTTGTTATTTATGTTTACATTAATATTCACTTATTTAATAATATTCAGTTGTTATCTTAATATTATAGAAAATACTCTATTCAATAAATATTGTTGGTTTGAACCTCATTCTGTTCTATATTGTTGTACTTATTCTTTGACTGTTTTGTTTAAAGGAGGGAGGATTGTATTGGGAGCACTGAAGTGGCAGGTGTGACTGTGTGGCAATGGCAAATGGTTTACATAGCTCACGGCATCACGGGTCAGGTAGAGGGCCCCTTAGCAGAATTTTGCTTAGGGCCCCAGGGAGGTCAGGATCGGCACTGATATGAAGTATACATATAGGCTAGCAAACAACAACTAACCCACTATTAATTACACTATATCAATGTAATGTAACTACTGCAGCATAATACAATACAATAATAATACAATAATGTAGCTAAATACAAACGTAAGCAAGAGCTTCCAACAATCTGCATTATAAATCAACAGCCACGTGCAAACTAGCTAACAGGTGATTAACACAAACATCGAAATTACCAGCTAACTTACTTCAATGTAAAAGAACTACAGACCAATACAACAACAGGCCCAAATGAACTGACAACGTAAGCTATGGACTTACAGTTCTCAAAGACGCACACAACTGATTATCCTCTGGACGCACACAGTCTCTTTTCTCTTTCTCCCACTTTTCTCTCCGTGTGGCGCGTGCGCCCGCTTGCGGTAAGGCGCGTGTCCGCGCTACCCCCCCGGCATGCACCCACAATCAGTCCTGACAGACGGACTTTTGTACAATTACCGAATGGGCCGCTGTCAGTTATCTATGGGCCGCGTGGCCCAAAAAAATTAAAACAAAGTCCTATAAATTATATCGGCGATTCGGCCCAAAAGTGCGTCGGCCCACCGGGAAAATGCCCGGTATGCCCGATGGCCAGTCCAGCACTGGCACTGACACAACCCCATACCATGATAGACCATGGCTTTTGGACTTGTTGCTGGTAACAGTCTGGATGATCCTTTTCTTCTTTGGTCCGGAGCACACAGCGTCCATTTCTCCCAAAAAATACCTGAAATACTGATTCATCTGACCACAGTACATGTTTCCACTGTGTGATGGACCATCCCAGATGCCTCCGAGCCCAGAGAAGTCGACGGCGCTTCTGGACACTGTTAACATAAGGCTTCCTTTTGGCACAGTACAGTTTTAACTGGCATTTGTGGCTGTAACTACGTATTGTGGTACTTGACAAAGGTTTGCCAAAGTAGTCCTGAGCCCATGTGGTGATATCTATCGTCATTCATTATAGATGAATGACGATTCTTGATGCAGTGCCGCCTGAGGGATCGGAGATCACGCTTTTTCAGCTTAGGCTTGCGCCCTTGTCCTTTACGCACTGAAATTCCTCCTCATTCCTTGAATCTTTTAATTATGTTATGCACTGTTGAAGGTCAAATAAGCAAATGTCTTCCTATCTTTCTTTGAGGAACATTGATTTTAAACATTTCAATAATTTTCTCACGTATTTGTTGGCAAACTGGCGATCCTTGTCCCATCTTTGCTCCTAAAGGACTAGACCTTTCTTGGATGCTGCTTTTGTACAAAATCATAATTACAATCACCTGTTGACATCACCTGTTTCAAATCACAGAATTATTTAACCAATTTACCTGATTACTAGCCTTTAATTGCTCCTGTCCCAACCTTTTTTGGAATGTGTTGCAGGTCTGAATGACAGGAAAGGATGTATATTTACAAATTAAATTAAGTTGACCAGACAAAACATGAAATATTTTGTGTTCACATTGTCTGCAAATCAAAGTACATTTAGAAATCACTACTTTTTTTATTTGTGTTTTTCATACTGTCCCAACTTTTTCTGATTTGGGGTTGTAGATAGATAGATCAGCATTTTTGTCACGTATAAAATATTTATTCAATAATAAATGGTGTGAATAATATATAAGTATAATATAGGCTAATGGTATTCATGATATTATGAGATATTACAATATACTAGTAATGGTAACATAATTGGCGGAGGCAATGTCTATCTCACTGAACTTTGAGTGGGAAGAGAGGCCGGACCTGACTGAGCCAGGGACACGCTGGGGCTGCCACAGCACGACCGAAAAACCTAGCAGGAGACAGGCAGGGTGGGGCAGCCCCCCCCCCCCCCCCCCCTGTTGTCGACCATATATGAAATACAAGTCAAAGTACATTTAGAAATCACAACTTTCTTTTTTTATTTGTGTTTTCCATACTGTCCCAACTTTTTCTGATTTGGGGTTGTAAGTCACTCCTACATTTTTCCACTTGGGAGCAAAACATGCTCCTTGGGGAAAAGTTACCTCAAGCCCTGTTCATATTTATTAAAGAAACTGGACTTTGGGGTCAATAGCTGTGCTGGGCGCGGTGAATCCCTCATAACTCTTTGCCCATAGTTTTTTGTAAGTTGTTGTTGTTATTATTGTTTCTGTATTAGTGTTTTGTATTCAGTTTCTGAACGGTGCACAAGCCAACAGTTTGGTGATGCCGTCTGAGCCTCACGTCATCATTTTTAATTAGTCACGGTAATACCGTATACTGCGGTAAAATAGGGATGAGGTTTGAAGGTATCAAAATTTGGATACCGCCCAACCCTATACAGGAATACTGAATATAAGGATATTCTATTATATTTAGGGCTGGGTCTCGTTTAAAAAAATGTAGATACTGATACCGTGCCTTCAATACCAGTTCCTAAACAATACATTTTTTTCTATACCAATTTAATAAAAGGAAATTACAATTTTATTTAGGGCTGTCAAAATAACGCGTTCATTTCGATTAATTAATCTGAGAAAAAAATGTCGCGTTAAAAAAAATAACGCAGATTAATCCATTCCATATTGACCTTTCACCCGGAGCTGTTCTGACTGTAAAATGAAGGAGGAAGACGAGAGAATGCGCAACAGAAACACCGCAGCACCTGACTCTAGATTCTTATCTGTCTATGGTTAACACTACACTCAACAGCAGGTAACGTTAGCCTTCCGCTAGCTAGCAGCTGGATTAAACACAGTTAAAATGCTGACAGTTAACGCTAAATGGTGTAAAGTTTGACTGTGTTTCTGCCGTTGTCGGAAAATAGGAAAAACGGAGATGGTGCGTTCAATGAAACTGGTAATCTACAGTGCATTCGTAGTTATGGTAAAATACTAGGGATGGGCATTCGATTAAATTCGTCGATCGTCGGGAGAATTAATGATCAATTATCGATTAATCATTAATATTTTTATATTAAAATTCATTATTTATTTAACTTTTTATAAATTAAAAACGCAATGAAATACAAAAATACAGCATGTTTTTACCTCGATGAGATCTTAATTACAAGAAGAACAACGTGTGACAGTTAAACTGGAGGTTTGGCTAAACTTAAAGATATATGCGCTGCGGTGTTTAATTTAGCAGCGGAACCGTTGCTGCGAGCCGGCGTTGTTAAACAGAGACCCTCGTTTGTTCCAAAATAATAAATAAAAATAATCATGTTCAATAATAACTTAACCATAACTTAACCAAAAACATAATACGACTTAGATCTGACAGGTTTTGTCAAAATGTAACTCAAAACTATCCAAGGCACGGACAAAGCCTAATACAAAATAACCAGTTACTCACATAGAACTTCTGCACCAGTCTACTGGTTTTTGTTGAGAAAAATAAGCAGGTTGACATGATCTGGGGTCTAAGGTTCCCTTAATACATCCATGGGTCAGACGTGACCGCTACCTGGTGATCGCGAGTCCAGCCGCCGACAACACCCGCCGGGATGCACAGGTACCTCCGCGCTAACTTGGCAAGCCCGGGCCGGGGAACCTTATTCCGTTGTTGTTTAATTTCTGCTGACACACTGGAAATCATTTCATTGCTGCAATCACACTACACAACGCAACCTGCATTAGTTTAATCGATGACAAATTAACGTGATCGACGAAATTCTTAATGATCAATCGTCGATCGTTGATTAATCATGCCCATCCCTATAAAATACCCTTTTGAATGTATTCCCTCAGCATATTAGGTCATATTGTTGATTGTTATATAATATATATGGTCATTATTTGAACAGTGAAAACAATAATAAAAAGAGTTTTTTTTTAACTTTAATGTCACTAATGCTGATTATTCATTGATTCATTTAAAATGAAATATTTAAAATACTTTCACAGCAAAAATGATGTATGCGATTAATTTAGATTAATCAGTCTGTAATTAATTCGATTACATTTTTTAATCGATTGACAGCCCTAATTTTATTACAAATTTGTATTTATTTTGAGCTCCTACTATGTGAGCGTATCTCTGCTTGTCTCTACGACGTGTTACGTTAGACAGCCAATCACCAGTAATATTAGATCTTGGTAGAACCATGCTGCATGCTTATTGGCTCACTGACGCTGATGAGATTTACTCCTTAGGTATTTAAATTGGGTCAATTTGCTAGTTTGAGTGGTAATGTCTGGTGCTGGGCGCCAGTAGGCGCCAACCCTCAACGACATGCAAAGGATTCTTGTTCTGTACTTTGCAGGAATCTTTTTTTCCAATCAAAAAGCAAGCATGATACATGCGTAAAAACTCACTGGCCACCTCAGATAAAATGGCATGATTTGACACTGTAGAACACAGCACATTTTATTAACTCTTATTAAGACCAGCAGATGTTCTCTTTGGATGCAGTGAGCACTGGCTTTTATGTAACAGACGTAGCTCATTACTATAACAAAATAAAGAGATATGGTGGTTTGCTTGTAGCCTCAATGTTGCTAGGCGAGTGAGTACCTTTGCAACCACAAAGTCAGTTGGCAGGTTTTGATTATGTTAATCAAGGTTTTTATTGCATAAAGAATTTGTTGGAACCCTGGATGGTAAGAGTAACAACAACAATAATAAGCATATAATACAATGCTATTATTAATATATTAAGGGTAGCCATCATTGCCATGGTCTTCATTATTAAGTCTGGCCATTACAATACAAATTAAGTACAATTAAAACACTATGAAAAAATAGTTGAAATAAACAGTGAATGGATTTGTAAGAGAGAGAAGCATGAAAAGAATAGATGAATAAGTCAAGCGAAGACGGTCAGTAGACAGCAAACATAAACAATAGCTTGAATATGTGTGTATGTGTGTGTGTGTGTGTGTGTGTGTGTGTGTGTATGTGTGTGTGTGTGTGTGTGTCTGTGTGTCTGTGTGTCTGTGTGTCTGTGTGTCTGTGTGTCTGTGTGTCTGTGTGTCTGTGTGTCTGTGTGTCTGTGTGTCTGTGTGTCTGTGTGTCTGTGTGTCCGGGATTAGCCCAGCCCAAAGAAGTGTAAGAACTAAGAGTGCTCCGATCAGGATTTTTGGGGCCGATCACCGATTGCTGCCTTAGCGTTAGCTAACTTTGAAAACTCCTCATACTCCTTTCTGTGACTAACCTTCAATTGTCTGATGAGGTTGGTGCTGTACAAATGACTGTGGAGATTTCCGCCTCGTGGTATTTCCTTGGCACACACGTTGCAAATCGCTAATGTATTGTCTTTTTCCCAGATAGCAATGAGTCGGCGGACCACCAGCGGTGCTCCAGAGGCAGTAGAAGCGTCAGAATGGCGTAATCGCAAACACAATCTTTAAATTGGTCCACCATTAAGCAAGATCGCTGCAGTCGGCAGCAGCGAGACAAGCTACAATGTAAGTTAATAGGGCAATTGTCCAGCTTGTATTTACTTTTCACAAAAGTGCTCGTTTTGACACTGACAGGCCCTGATTAATATTCTAGAAGTCTAACAACATTAAGGAAAGAATTTCTAAGGAGGTCGACCTTTCTGTTAAAGAGCAAGATTCTTTTTTTTAAACATAAAAACATCTGCGAAATCGCGCTTGCTAAACCCACCATACTCCATGTGAATGAACAGTAATTTTAGCATCGTAAAATACACTTCATTCAAAGTTGACAGAAACAAAATAAAACTATGAAAAGGTGTTCTAGGTCATCTTTCCACTTTTCCAACCATCACAACTTTAGTTTTGGTTGAAATAAACACATAGTTTACAGATTTCTGGTTAAACAGAAAGGTTTCAACAAGGTTTTAAAGGACTATCTCTGAAGGGATCCTTTCCATAATGTTGTCAGACACTTAGAATATTAATCTGAGCCTGTCAGTGTCAAAACAAGCACTTTTGTGAAGGTAAATACAAGCTGGACCTTGAGGTCAAAGATGTTTGTTTCCCTCAGTCACTTAGACACAGAAACATAGGAAAATAGGGTCTAGGTTGAAAAAAACGGTAGTTACCCTTTAAGGTGTGCGCCCCTAAATTTTCTGTGTCCCCGTCCTTTTTTTAGTTAGGGGCTACATTCTCCTAGTAAAAAAAAGTTAGTCTGGAGCCCTGAGCACTCAAATCTATACATGGTGCAGCCACTCTTGCTGAACTGGCCACCTTGTACAGTTGGAGTTAGGCTATACTGTATATGAGAAGCAGGGGCATCACTTCACTTACCTACCAACCTGGGTACCACTGCTGCCTCTCACCAACAGATCAGATACACTGACATCCAAGAGCTCCAGCAGAAGACAGCGGGTGGCAACACCCATACAGCTGTGGTTGGTGAACACCCCGTACAGTGTCACTGAGAGGAGAACAAAGCGGTCATTACAAACAGCTATGCCTACACTGTTGCACTGTATCATGTTTAAGATAAAGTAAATTAACCCTCCTACTAGACAATACAATTTACTACAGGATAATGACAATAACTTTGTCTTTTCAATAGGTTTATAGAGCAACAATTGTCAGCTGTAATTATTTTTGCAGAACACTGTGACAAATGTAATGTTTTACTGAAATCAGATCTTGTTTCATAGGTTATCATATGCAGAATTAAAAAGCAGATCATATTTTTTCCTGAACTGTTTTACAAAATATTCTACCAGGTGTATTCCACAGACAAGCAAAATTCAAATAAAATGATTTGGCATTTTCTATTTGTAAAAGACATCACATAAGGAAAACAGTAGTATTATATACTGTCACAAAAGCGTTAATCTGTTAGCTCATAGTAAGTAATGACATTTAATTTAGGCTAATCGACGGATTTGTAAAACTGAGTTTCTCCACAAAGAATCATGCAAAAGCACCACTTTAAATCGTGGGCTTAGAATAATGTATTCAGCATTAAGTCGACTAATTTACTAAAAGGGGGCAGACCTAGAGTATTCTTTGCCTGCTACCACGGACACAGGTCAACATGTTTTAGTTAAATAGGCTAACGTTAATGATGTTACCAATGTTTTTATGTCCCTGGATATCTTCCAGCACGGACCTCTCCTTGTGATACCCGTAATCTCCTCCATGACTGTCGGCCTGAAACTCCTTGACAGCGGCGGTGGTGGTGGCTCTGCCTGAGCTGACCCGGTACACCGAGGCTGAGACTCCCTGGCCGAGCCGTGATTGAACCGTCCATATCTCGCCGAAGATCTCGAACAGTACCGGCTTTATGCTTTGGTCTACGCTACCCTGTGTCGGTTCGATGCTTTCGGAACGCGGTGCCTGTACCTTTGGGCTCATCTCGGGGGAACCGCAGTGAGCCATCGGCAACAACAGACAGGAGGAGAAGAGCCAGCTAACGTTAGTTGACAAGTGGGGGCAGCTGCAGAAGCATTGCGAGCAAACCGGGCTACCAACGCCACATAAAACTATAGGACGTGTCAACGACAGCTAGAAGACAATCCAGCTGCGCCCGCAGCCTTGATAAGCATAGAGCACTTTCTGGGCATATTAGACTGTTACTGTTTGCTTAAAGTTACTGAGGCTGTCAAAATGAATTCACGCAAGTCAGCTGACAAAAAGTTTGCTACGTTAGCTGCTCCAAATGGCTAAACTAACATTAGCCACGGAGTTTCAGCACAAAAACAAACCACTTGCACGACACACAGGGAAATGCTTCCCCCATAATACGGTATTTGTATCGAATACAATAACATTAACTTAAAGAGTGTAACGTTATTAGTTTTAACTGCAATCAAGTGTCAAATTATGATTATAACTCAGGTTGTTGACATCAGTCTTACTTCCGTTTCTACTTTCCTGTCTCTACTTTCCGGTGCATCTTTACCTTCAGTCTGCCCCCTTCCGGTAAGGCGTATCCCAATGCTTTTCTCTCAGGTACCATAGAGCTCTATGGTACCTGAAAGAATGTTCTCTTTCTGAAGGATGTGCAAAAAAACCTGCTTGATCTACCTGATTTTTTTTTTTTTGTATCTACAGTTCCAACTATTGTATAGGCCTACTTGTCTATGTAAATATGGCTTACATTTAGCTGGTTACATTTATGGCTTACATTTAGCTGGTTAACCCCAAATCAGAAAAAGTTGGGACAGTATGGAAAACACAAATAAAAAAAGAAAGTAGTGATTTCTAAATGTACTTTGACTTGTATTTCATTGCAGACAATACAACAGCACATCATTTAATGTGTTCCTCATGATTTTTATTGTTGTTTTTAAAAAAAAAAAAAAAAAAAATCCTATTTTGGGTCTTGCAACACATTTAAAAAAAAGTTGGAACAGTAAAGCATTTACCACTTTGTAATGTTGCCATTCCTTTTCACAACACTTGAAAGACGTTTATGGACTGAAGACAACAAGTGATGAAGTGTTTCAGGTGTAATTTTACCCATTCTTGGTCTAAACAAGTCTTAAGGTGGGCAACAGTACGGGGTCTTCGTTGTCGCATTTTTCACTTCAAAATGCGCCACACATTCTCTATTGGAGACAGGTCGGGACTGCGCCCTTGTCCATTACTCACTGAAATTCCTCCACATTCCTTGAATCTTTTAATTATGTTATGCACGGTTGAAGGTGAAATAAGCAAATGTCTTCCTATCTTTCTTTGAGGAACATTGTTTTTAAACATTTCAATAATTTTCTCACGTATTTGTTGGCAAACTGGCGATCCTCGGCCCATCTTTGCTCCTAAAGGACTAGACCTTTCTTGGATGCTGCTTTTGTACCAAATCATAATTACAATCACCTGTTGACATCACCTGTTTCAAATCACATCATTATTTAACCAATTTACCTGATTACTAGCCCTAAATTGCTCATGTCCCAACCTTTTTTGGAATGTGTTGCAGGTCTGAATGACAGGAAAGGATGTATATTTACAAATGAAATTATTGACCAGACAATACAAGAAATATTTTGTGTTCACATTGTCTGCAATGAAATACAAGTCAAAGTACATTTAGAAATCACTACTTTCTTTTTTTATTTGTGTTTTCCATACTGTCCCAACTTTTTCTGATTTGGGGTTGTAATTTGCAACCCTAGGTCAGGCCTTTGTAAAAAGATAATCCAAATATATATTTTTTTTAAACTACAGTGTGTATTACACAATCATGCAGCCGATACATTGTATACTAAGATATTACATCGACATTTCACAGAATCGTGACCACATTACACAAAACAGCACATCACATAACACAAACCCCAAGCACTCAGCCGCTCGCACCCGCTCACCTATACCCACCCTGATAGTGAGGGACTGGGCCGCTACATATTTAGCTCCCATACGCAGACCCCGCTCTGCGGGGTGAACCTTGGCAGCCATCCGCAAACAGCCAAGCATCTAGCACAGACAATATATTACAACAAAATTGACTCAGTGGCCACGTTTGGTTTTCTTTCAGCCAGTGTTTCACCTTTCTATTAAATGTTTTCAGTTCGGTTTGTGTTTTTATTTCAATTGGTAAATCATTCCAAAAATGGGTCCCTATCACTGAAAAACATGACTGGCTGAAAGTGGTTTTGCACCCCTCTGCTATGCAGTTGCCACCCACTGCTCTCCTAGTGTTTGTTTTTATCACAAAAGGACAGAGTACAGCTGGAGCTAGATTATTTGCGCATTTAAAAGTCAGTTTAAGAAAAGAGAACTTAATAAAGCTATCAAAATTGAAAAGCTTGTATTTCTGTACAATCAAACAGTGGTGCCACTTTGTTGGTTTCTGATCCATTATTTTCAGTGCCTGTTTGTATAATGATATGATGGGTTTGACTGTTGTCTGGGAGGCTTGGCCCCATACAGTAACACAGTAGGATAAGTGAGAGAGTATCATGGCATAAAAAACAGTAAAGCTGCCTTGACAGGCATATGATGCCTTATCATTCTGAAACAGTTCAGGTTTGTTCAGACAGTCTTACAGAGTTTGTTAATGTGTTTATTGAATTTGAGTTGGGAATCCAGAATAATACCTAAAAAATTAAATTCCTCAACTTCCTCTATGGCCTCTTGGTCTATTTTGATAGTACACTTAGGCTGAATCCCAATTCTCCCCCTTAACCCTTCCCCTTCGTCTTACCCCTAGCCCTTGTCCCTTGAACCAAGTGGCAAGGGCTAGGGGTGAAAACAGTGTCATATACATGTTACATGTATATATTTTATAGTTATTTTATGTTCACTTTGGTGGTGCAGATATTCTTATCTGTGTACTACTTAGGTTTGTTTGCAATACTTATTTGTATACACACTGCATGGTGTGTTGTATATGTCATGGAAATAATTCCTATTAACACGGTGTAAGTAAATAAAGGGTTTAAAGCTTGTAGTGAAACAAATGAAGACCATCGAGCAGAAACCAAAGTCTGGTTATTGAGTGTTTATTCTCATTTGCAAATGGAGAAACGCTGTAACACAGCCACCTCGATGGCTATGCAAGAGCGCTCTGAGTCTTTAACTCACAGAAAACCAACATTGATAGAGAATCAAAACAAATGGTGACAGCTTTCCTCCCCCCCCCCTCATGGATCTTACAAAGACCCAGTTACACAAACAAAAAGCAAAGAGTCATGTCATGCCTTTTGGCCAAGTTAAAACCCAAGTCATAACACCTTTCCTTGTATCAGCTGCCGGGGAATAGAAAACTGTTTTAGAGACACTGTAGGATATTGTTTACGGTGTCTAATCTAAACTTGTTCTAAACACACGTCAGTAAAGACCTTGCGAAAAAGACACTTCAGTCTTCAGTTAATCAAAGTTTATAGTTTTAGCTGTTCATCTGTTAGAAACCTTTTTCTTAAGTTAACACATACAGTAATCAGATAAATCCTAATAAAAGAATGTGCTTTAGAAGTATTTTTGCCATTACATATATCTGTTTCAGTTATCACTGTTTTGAATGTCATTGATATTCAGAAACACTTTCTTTGTTAACAAAAATCTGTCTTTATTGCCCAATAAAGTAAACACAACAGGCAAAAACATTATATAAAAATATATATTACAGAACCATTATCAACTATTAAAACCATAACTTACATGTCACACACAAATATAAAAAGGCACTCAAATGTATAACACTAACAAAAGACACACAAGACCACAAAAAACCTACAGCTATTCAGAAATTCCAGACCAGTCTGATACCTGTTGGCCAGTAACCTTTCCCTCGTGTATCATAACTAACAACAATGTACAGGTACAGGAACAGGAATGCATTACAAATGATTAGCTACAATAATACAGTACCAATACAATAATGAATGGCTACAACACAAACACATGACTCACTCCCATAGTTGCTTTGCAGCATATTTTGATTTAAAAAACTTCTGCTCGTTTTCAGCCTGAAAGTGGATCATCTGCCGGGTTCCTCCTGCGTCCCTGTGTGATACAGGACGGTATGTGTAAAGCATGTATTGATGTCTCCAAAGAAAGTAGTGTTATGCACTGATATCAAACGGAATTCGCTGCTAATGGAGTTTAGTTAACACTGTAGACATGCATGGAGTCCTTTCAAGGCAGAGAAATGCGGGACTGTTGTGCAAATAAGCAATGTAACGTTAACGTTAGCGTTAGCATAGCAAGCTAGCGATGTAAAAAAACGTTTCAATTAAGAACATGGTTGCAACTATATAATACAGGGCTCTTAAGTGTCACGCATTGAGCGTGACAGTCACTCATTTCGGTCTTTTGTCACGCACTCCCGCCACATATTGTATTTCTCACGCGGAAAAACTATTCATAATATATTTAATATGCCGCAGCGCCCACAATTTCTCTGGCCGCGCCGCTCTCACTATGGAACCGACAGGAATCAAGAGTCTCCCCTGGAGTTCTTAAGGCTCAGATATACTAGCGCTTTCAACAGTGCGTGCGGAAATGGTGACGTCACGGGACTGCCGTGAGTATTTATACTTGCGCGTGGTGGTCGCGGCACTAGTTGCAGTCTTCTCCTGAACAGCGGTGGCGCTAAGGAGCAAAGGCTACCGATGTTTTTCTTTCTAAGGACTAGAAGAAGAAGACAAAGGTAAACAACGGCAGAACAGGCAGCAACAGTGCCGTCAATGCTTCGATTTGATTCAGTGAGCTACTTGGTCAGATCAAGCCTTTCATTCACAAAAAAAGAACTCATCTTAACCTGGTAAGTTTACCAGAGAGACTTGCAGTCAGTCGGCGAGTCCTGGCATCCGGTTTCCCAGGAGCTCGTTCAGGCTTTCTGTTTCCGGTTTGTCGGGCGCCGCTGAAAAAAATAGACTGGTGCGCGCCCTGTGCTCGCGTGCTGAAAATCGGACGCGCCAGCCGGAAATTACGTCATTTTGATGTCACGAATGCGCGCGCCACCTCCAACGCGTCAAGCATAAAACGGCCTTTAGTCGAGCCTGCCACTTATCAGCCAATCAAAAAAAAAAAGAAAGGGGCTACACCAGACGCGCCGTCAGCTGATTTTTCCGGGGCTTCAGCTCAAATGTTTTGAGTTTAGCCCTGAATATATTTTGAAAAGTTTACTGACAAATATGAAACGTCGTTTAGCGTCCACTCTCACTGTAAAAAGCTGTGCAGCTTCAGGTTTATCAATGCGCTCTGCTGTGGAGATGCTGCGGCATATGTGTCGCGTTTGAGCTCCGTTAATTCTGTCTTATAGTTTCTGTTTTCCACCTCCGACGTAGAGGAGCGTTCAGCCACTTCACTAAACTTTGTCTCATTCAGAGACCAGAGACCCAGACGGGGATCTGGTCTGTCAGAAGGTCTGAGGTAACCGTATCAGCAGAGCAACCACGTAATGCATAGCAGACTATTGTGCAGGTGGATTATTTTCTGAAATATTGTGACTGTATTCTTGTAATATCCTATTATCACTTTATTTTTCACAAAATATCACGACTCCTCCAAATCTCAGAGAGCATGGGATGAGTTTTGAATGTGCAAAAGTTTTGGACATGAGCAGAAATCTTGCTCAAACACATCTGAAATATTAAAGTCCAGGGGTTTATTACTCCCTTAAAATTAATAATGTATAATTGAGGTGAATAATTGTCATATGCACATTTAAGGAGGTTACTTCCCCAACAAAAGATGCAAAAGAGAAAGGTAAGAGTAAATTATGCCTAAGCTACATGTGTGCTGACTCAGATATAATTAGGAAAGTTGATCCAAAGGACATAATGGAATTACTGCATTCCATTATGTTTTTATATTTTAATTGTAATTTGTGTCCCTTTACATAAAGATATTTCCAGCATGTTGATTCAGAAAAAGGTACTACAGGGCTCGAGAGTGCGACCATTTTGGTCGCACATGCGCCCAAATTTTGTAAGGGTGCGACTAACATTTTTCCTAGGTTGCACCGGTGCACCTCCGCGCAGCCTCGCCGCACCTCCGCGTAGCCCCGCCGCACCTCCGCGCAGCCCCGCCCCCATTCACACACACGGCCACCGTGCAACACGAGAGACACGGCATCGGTTTACACTGCGACATTTGTCTACAGTTTTAATTGTTATTAACACAGCTGTATATCGTTAAGCATGAGAGGGGAACCTGTATAGTTTATGTAACGTTAGGGTTATCTCTCTGACACTGACGCTTTCTCTGTCAGTGGTAGAGTACCAGCTGCATGCGAGAAGTAGCGGTACGCAACAAAAATTTTGACAACCAGCAAAGTGCACCTTCGCACCAGCAGACCCACTCCACACACGCAAACGCATGCACACACACACACACACACACACACACACACACACACACACACACACACACACACACACACACACACACACACACACACACACACACACACACACACACACACACACACACAATACTAAGGCCCACCAGGTGTGAGAGATCAATGTCATCACAGTCCATGTCAAACAAGACACCAAAACGACCATTTATGTCTCTGTATGCATCCAGCCGTTTGTTCAGTCCTGACAGCAAACTGTCGATAATCGGATTAAACATCTCAACTTGGAACTTTTTACTTCCCGTGAGAAGTACTTCATTGTCCATTGTCTCATCATCAAAGGCTTTTCTTTTACTCACGCGGTGAGTCTCGACTGGTAGGTCTGTGTCACACCTGTTACAGCCCGCGCACCCGCATGTCTCAAAGTCAGCAAATTGCCCTCTTAGTGAGCAAAAAGCAAATAAAGCTTGAAGTAAGTCAAAAAACTGACTTGCTCCCCGACAGCTATTGTCGACACAGTTCACAAGAATGTGCGGCACATGGAATGTAATGAATGAGTGGGTTTTTTGTTTTCTTGAGTTGAGCTTGCAAACCATTATATTTCCCTGACATGTTTGATGCGCTGTCATATGCCTGGCCATGGCAGTTGGAGAGATCCAGCCCCAAATCTCTGACCATCTTCATCACACAGTCGGCCAGACTTGACCCAGTGTGGCTGTGAATTGGTTCAAATGCGATAAATCGCTCAACTACTTTTCCATTCTCACTTACAAAACTGTCCCAAGTTTCTAAGGAATTGATTAGGTCATGTCTATCATTTAGCATACAAGAAGAAGCGCATTGTCCTCACAGAGAAGGTGACTACTGTCCCAGCCTTTTGGGAGCCACACACTGCTGGGCCAGACTTTATTAGAACAAAGAAATGTGTATTCCTGTAAGGCTTGGAAATAGTTGATTTTTACATACCAAAACCTTTCATCTATGACCTGAAGTAACCTGGCAACACAAAGGTGGATCATATCTCAAGAGACATCTGACCAATAAGGAGGAATTTCATTTGAGGAACCACCCTCAAATCTTAGGAAATAAATTAGAGGTACTGAGATGAATTTGGGACTGCAAACGGTGACCCCATAGGGGAAACATGCTTTGCAGTCCGCTGCTTGCAGTGTATTGTCTTGTCTTGTTTGTGACTGATTTTATGTGACTCCATCAAGGAGGGTCACTGATTCAGGCCAATGTCAGCTGCATTGTAACATTTGCTTTTTGTCATGTCATTTCATCGTTCGTCATTCATGCGGCTTGCCCTTTTGGCCTATTCATATCAAACCACTTTTGGTGAACTCAACTAACTCCCCTACACATTGCACAAAGTCTCTTTTTAATAAAAAAAACATCCTTTCATTTTTTTTAAATATTTCTTTATGTTAAAAAAATGCTATAAATCTATTATGCGGCTTGCCCTTTTGACCTATTCATGTCAAACCACTTTTGGTGAACTCAACTACTTTCCCTACACATTGCACAAAGTCTCTTTTTAAAAAAAAAAAAACATCCTTTAATTTTCTAGAAATTTTTTACTCTTGTCCATTAACCAGAGTTTTCCGCGACTTCAACCAATCCCAGCAGTCCCACATGCCAGACTTTGCATCAGTATGTGACTCTGAGAGCCACTAACCAAGCGGGAGTGAGTGTGACTCGAACATCTCATATTTACAAACAAATGAAAGGATGGTTTTATGCAATGTGTAGGGGGAGTTAGTTGAGTTCACCAAAAGTGGTTTGACATGAAAAGGTCAAAAGGGCAAGCCGCATAATAGATTTATAGCATTTTTTTACATAAAAAAATATTTAAAAAATTAAAGGATGGCTTTTAAAAAAAAGAAGCTTTGTCCAATGTGTAGGGGAGTTAGTTGAGTTCACCAAAAGTGGTTTGACATGAATAGGTCAAAAGGGCAAGCCGCATAATAGATTTATAGCATTGTTTTACATAAACATATATTTAAAAAATTAAAGGATTTAAAAAAAAAAAAAGAGACTTTGTGCAATGTGTAGGGGAGTTAGTTGAGTTCACCAAAAGTGGTTTGACATGAATAGCCACAAGCCGCATAATAGATTTTTCTAATGTGTAGAATATCCAATGTCCAATATAAAACCAACTTTACCACGGTTCTTCAGAGATGATGGTACCACCTGAGGTGTCATTACCTTGTTCTGTTAGCTGATGATGACCGGCCTCATCTCTGTCTTTTTCCACAACTTCAACTTTAGCGTCAGCTACTGTTAGCTGAGGCTGAGCGTAGCTGGTAGAGGGCAGCGATTCTTCCAAGCCGGTGGCATTGGTTAGCTCCTCGACATCCTCCTCTTCATCATTTTAGCTCTTTTAAAAAAGCTATTTATTCGCAGGACATTTTTAATAGCAGCCACTTCTTTCTCTTCCTTTTTCCTTCTTTTTTTCTCTTGGCAGCCCCGCTGGACTTTTGGTTGCTGTCCATTTTTTCTAAACACCAACTCCCCGATAATTTTTCCCACAATTTTACTCGCTGATACAATCCAATCTCAATCTGACCGGGGATCTGTTACAAATTAATTCCACTCTTTTAATCTGATCTTGAATCAGTAGCCTACAATGTAAACAACCTGCTCTATGCCCGCCCACCTTTATCATTAGCCAATCTACACAGTGCATTGAGGCCTGCTTCCAATCATCACCTGTCAAGCCATCCAACTGACATATAAAACAGACAATCTTCATTTTTTGTAAACAACTTTTTTTTTTATTCTGTGGATGGCCAAGCCTTGTGTATACTATCACAAAAAAAATCCCATCATGGAGAAAAAAAAAAATCCCATCATGGAGGGCCCCTCTCTGTGCAAGGGCCCCTGGGCACGTGCCCAGATTGCCCGTATGGTAGATCTGGGCCAGTATACACTGGTCACATAATGTTTTACATTACTGGGGCACCTGTGTATTTTCTTTGTCTATAGCAGACCAGGGAGGATGAGAACCAAGGCCATCTCACAATCTGCATCACACTTCCCACCGCTTGCGAAAACACAGCTTCATTGTTCGTCTCTGTTCCCCTGATCGCAAGGTTTGTTTCTTTTTAGTTTAATCATCTTTCCAGGCAGTACTTCATCCTGCACTTTTTAATAATGTCTTATTGCTCAAAAGACTAGATGGGTCCCTCACGATTCAGAGGAACAGAGACGAACAAGGTCAGTTCATGAACTCTGAGGCCTTTCACTATATTCTTGACAAAATAATCCTACAGATGCCCCCTGGGCGCCTCCCTATAGGGAGGTTTCCAGGCATGTCCAGCTGGGAGGAGGCCTCTGGGAAGACCCAGGACTAGGTGGAGGGATTATATCACCAACCTGGCCTGGGAACGCCTAGGGATCCCCCAGTCGGAGCTGGTTAATGTGGCTCGGGAAAGGGAAGTTTGGGGTCCCCTGCTGGAGCTGCTACCCCCGCGACCCGACACCGGATTAGCGGACGAAGATGGATGGATGGTTGGATACTTCCCATTCACATTCTAATGCCATATTAGCAGAAACCAGTGTTAAGTCAATATATGACAACTTATTTTTACTAATATCTAATCTTGTTCCTGCACCATTATTTACACATACTTCTTCTAATACCTAGGTGAGATCTGAAATAAGGCTAAGAGAATCACTTTCTTAATAATCCTCTACAAGCTGACAGAAAGATGGTGGAGGTACAATTAACAGCCCTTAGGCTATAAAGTTAGGTCCATACATCAAATAGGGGTAAAAAGTTCACACAACCTAAAACAAAACAAAATGTCAATAGTAAGATATGTTAAAAGACAAATATGTGATTTTCCATTACACTATTGTGTGCATTGAAGTCCTCACACTAGGGATGGGCATTCGATTACATTTTCTTCGTCGGGAGAATTAATGATCAATTATCGATTAATCATTAATATTTTTATATTAAAATTCATTATTTATTTAACTTTTTATAAATTAAAAACGCAATGAAAATACAAAAATACAGCATGTTTTTACCTCAATGAGATCTTAATTACAAGAAGAACAACGTGTGACAGTTAAACTGGAGGTTTGGCTAAACTTAAAGGGATACTTCACCGCTGGAAAGCTGAATATATCTTTAAATTGGGTCACTTATGTAGCAGAAATGTGAAAAAAGTTTTTGGCTCATATGGATGAAAGACACCAAATCCCAGAATGCACTTCGCTTCGCTGCTTTGAGTCCACTCCCAAGCCACGCCTACCGCTTGACAGACAGACAGTGAGGCATTCGACTCAACTCATTGTGTTTTATTGTTATTTCAACCATATACACGAAACAACGTTTCATCGTGGCTCAAGTGGTGTTACACATTTAAAATATATAAAAACTACATTATATAATAACGACATACGAAAAAGGCTACATTTAGTGCACACACATTATAGGCTCCGTAAAGTTCAGCTAACGCATACTAGCATTAGGCTTGGTGGGCTGTAAACACCGAATATAAACACAGCCGTGAATTAGCGTGGAATGTCGAATGGTCGCCATGTAACAGTCACAAACTCCAGCGGTTAGCAGTTAGTTGGATACAAATCACCCCATTTCTGCACCAGTCCGTGAAGCTCACCTTCATACAGAGCATCTCTAGCTCGGATCGTCGGAAGGCTAGCAGTCCTGGTAGCTGGACAGTCCGGTTCACTGTTGTTCAGCCATGTTTCCCACGAAAGCAAAAAACACAACAGTCTCTGAATTCGCGTTGGGAGCATCGTTGAAGTTGGATGTAGTCCAGTTTGTTGTTTAATGAACGGACACTTGCAAGCAGGATTGATGGGACAGGTGGCCGGCTAGCGTTAGCTCGCTCTGGATGTGCCTTTCCCCCGGCTAGCGTTAGCTTCCCACCTATCCGACGTGGATGTCCCCTACCCGGCTCGGGGTACGAGCTAGACCGCCGGTCCCCGTGCTGGTCTCCGTGGCAGGCGAAGCTCTCGTTGTGGGCCGATTATTCCGTCTGTAATAACGTTTCCTGCATATTCTCCGATCTGTACCAATGTATCCCGGTGGTACACGTGCGGTAGTTTGAATGCACATAATTGTTGTAAAAGTTTGCTGCGGAGAAGTTCTCTTAATACATCCACGAGAGAGAGCCATAGACAGTAAAAGAAGCTCGGATTGTCGGAGGGCTAGCAGTCCTGGTAGCTGGACACTCCGGTTCACTGTTGAGCAAAAAACACAGTCTCTGAACTCGCGTTGGGAGCATTGTTGAAGTTGGATGTAGTCCAGTTTGTTGTTAAATGAACGGACACTTGCAAGCAGGATTGATGAGACAGGTGGCCGGCTAGCGTTAGCTCGCTCTGGATGTGCCTTTTCCCCTGCTAGCGTTAGCTTCCCACCTAGCCGACGAAGATGTCCCCTACCCGACTCGGGGTACGACGAGTCCGCTGGAGTCCGCTGGTCTCGGTGCTGGTCTCCGTGGCAGGCGAAGCTCTCGTAGTGGGCCGATTATTTCGTCTGTAATAACGTTTCCTGCATATTCTCTGCTCTGTAGCGATGTATCCCGGTGGTACACGTGCGGTAGTTTGAATGCACATAATTGTTGTAAAAGTTTGCTGCTGAGAAGATAGAGCAGAGCCCTGTTTAGCGAGGATTCAAGATGGCTGACATTTCGTTTTTTTCCGGCCGAGATCGGCTTGCTTCGGGCGATGGGCGGGTTTAAAACATGCGGAAGTAGGTCCTACTACTGGTTGTAGTCTTTTGCTCTGTCCCAAAAATTTAAAATTACTTTCTATTCCAAAAAAAGATTTTTTCCGGACCCCCCAATGCAGATATCTCCTGTCTCAGGGGGATATGAGGGAGGGACGCACGGTCATTCAGAAATACTATCGGGTTTCTACTGATAAAAAGCTGAATGCTAAATCGGTGAAGTATCCCTTTAAAGATATATATGGTGCTAAAACAGTATCATAACAATTTGTAACTCGTGAAACACAATGCACAAATAAATGCAGACAGATCCGTGTCTGTAAGTACAATTCACAAATAAATGCAGACAGATCCGTGTCTGTAAGTACAGATCCGTGTCTGTAAGTACAATTCACAAATAAATGCAGACAGATCCGTGTCTGTAAGTACAGATCCGTGTCTGTAAGTACAATGCACAAATAAATGCAGAGAGATTTGTATGTGTATATCTCCTTCTATACTTGTGGATCTTTTGAGACTGTTTTTCCGCGCCGTTTTGTGGACAAAATCGTTTCGTGTCTCCAGTGACGATCCCAGCAGTCTCCAGGAGATGGCGGTGTTAAGTGACGATCCCAGCAGTCTCCAGTAGATGGCAGTAATACAACACGTAGAGATGACAACTGCGGTTAATACATGAAGAAGTAGCTACACTGTCAAGAACATAGACAGTATATAAAAGGTCAAGAAATATACAGTACAGTCAAATGTTTCAGACAAGAGACGGTCACGTTTGGCACAATCGGCTCTGGCACAATCTACTTGAAATTCCTTTGGGTAAGTGACATTATTAGGACTTTGTCGTCAGATAAATTACATTTATGTTTCAACATCATTGTTGCAGTGCATTTACTGTACATTTATTCAATGTGTTTATTTGTGTTATGGTGGCATTGACACCTTGCAACTTTTTAGAGCGTGCTAACTGCAAACAGCGATGCTAACTTAGCTAGCTTGTTAATCAGCCTTATAACATCAACTCGCCTGGTCTTTGTATGGAATTTGCAGTCTGAGTCTGAAATATTATTAAGCGCTGCGTAAACCAATAGTGGGCCCAGTTATAAAGCTAGTGAATATATTTGGTCATATGAAACTAGCTAGACGATCTAGCTAGTTAAGGAATCAATCTATGATGTTGAAAGTTAGTTAGCTAAACTATGAAGACCTTTAATGTAACATTTGCCTGACATATTGTAACCATGTTTATTAGTACAGTAATTGCCACACACCGGCTTAAATAACTGCTGCTTGTAAAAAAGCCCCCAAAGTTTTGTTAGTGTTGTTATTATTTAGTACAGTTAACCATATTGTGTTTTATGTTTCACGTTTACTCCCATGTATTCAGTGCTGGTAACACGGTAGCCAAAGCGCGTGCTGGTTGGTTACGTAGTTATATATACTCAGTATTAGCTACCTATATCTGTGGGTATATCATAACTGACGTCACACAGTTAAGCAGTATAGACTAGAGTTAGTCGTTCATTTGGATTGTAGTTGTGAGTGGCACCTTTCTTTGTGTGCGTAAATGAGAAGAGTAAGTATATCTGCTGCATTACTCGTGATATTGTATTTATTTGTTAAACCAGCTGTTATTTCCACTATTTGATGTGGATGAGAGTTAGGAGTTTAAGGGGTTGCTACGCGACCATTGTGCTAATCATATCCAAGTTTGTACCATAGACAGTATCGTTCGTACACGCCATGGATGTATTAAGAGAACTACACGATAGTTTAGAGCTTCTGCTTAATATGTAACATCGTGTTTAAACATGTTATACTTTTACTACTTGTTTTTAGGATTGTTCAGTACTTTGTGGTTGAGTAAAATAAGAAGTAAGTGGTGTTAAATATTGTTTTCCGTACCACTAGAGGTTTAATAAAAGCATCCAGCCGTTTTGTTAGTTGGATCCTTTAAAGCGTATCATACATAACAGGAATTGTTGTCTATGTTAGCGGTAATTTAACAGATGGGCGAAAATGTCTGAGAATCCCATATAATATGCATTTGAATCCTTTTTCTCTGCTTACATTAGTGGAGTGTGAGATATATAGCCATATTCCGACTACTGTTTGGTAATATATATTACTGCTTAAGGAAGAATGAGTGTATACATGTGTTTCCTTTATTCATTTGTATTTTGTTTCTCTCTTTATAGAAACCACTCAAACTCACACAAGAGGAAGAAATACACAGAATAAGAAACATCTGTCAGCTCTTCATGTCATACTCTGGTATATTTGGCTTTGTGAAAGGGACAATTGTATTTAAAAAGTAACTTAGAAATTTTCACTGGAAGTTTGTATCTGTCACTTATATTTATGCTGTGAAATGTTTTTCAAGCTGCAGATTAGATTTAATACCCTTTCAAAATACTTTTGTTTGTCAAAACAATAAAGTTTAACTGTTAAACAAATGTTTTGTGTTGCTTTCTGTCACTATAACCTGTCTTAAAGGATTACATTTTTATAGTCAGGATGTTAAATGGACTCAGTGTTTGACCCTTCTACATGCATTACATCAGACATATCACCTGTGTAACAGTCTTTGTGAATAAACATGTTGCATAACACTTAAGGAGCCTTACTACTAAACTAAAAATGATCAAACCCTGCTTAGAAATAAAGCACTTTATTCACAGTCAATAAAATGGAAATATAAAGTATACATAATGCACAGAGCAGCAGATGTTAACTGTCCAGATCATGTCCTCCACCAGCCTGGAGGGTTTATTTTCTACTGAGGATGTGTCAGCTGGTAATGTAGGCTGTCAGGTCACAGAAGTCATCCTGTGGATACTGAATCTCTCCTGATGCTGCTGTGTTGTCTTCAGACCATCGGTTGGCAGAAGTATGGCACCTGTCCCACAATACCTTCATACTGTGAGGAGAGTCTTGTGGGTCCAGGTAAACCTCGTCAAACAGGTGTTCAGGACAGCATCTGATCAGTCAGATCTGTAAAACATGGCAGATTCAGTGATTAAACTATTATTTTTTTTGGCAGGGTGTACAACTATACATTTAGTCTTACAGGAGAAGCAGGTATTTGTGTGTGGCAATTTCTGTACTAGCTAATACTAGAAGTATATATAACTACGTAACCAACCAGCACGCGCTTTGGCTACCCTGTTACCAGCACTGAATACATGGGAGTAAACGTGAAACATAAAACACAATATGGTTAACTGTACTAAATAATAACAACACTAACAAAACTTTGGGGGCTTTTTTACAAGCAGCAGTTATTTAAGCCGGTGTGTGGCAATTACTGTACTAATAAACATGGTTACAATATGTCAGGCAAATGTTACATTAAAGGTCTTCATAGTTTAGCTAACTAACTTTCAACATCATCGATTGATTCCTTAACTAGCTAGATCGTCTAGCTAGTTTCATATGACCAAATATATTCACTAGCTTTATAACTGGGCCCACTATTGGTTTACGCAGCGCTTAATAATATTTCAGACTCAGACTGCAAATTCCATACAAAGACCAGGCGAGTTGATGTTATAAGGCTGATTAACAAGCTAGCTAAGTTAGCATCGCTGTTTGCAGTTAGCACGCTCTAAAAAGTTGCAAGGTGTCAATGCCACCATAACACAAATAAACACATTGAATAAATGTACAGTAAATGCACTGCAACAATATGTTGAAACATAAATGTAATTTATCTGACGACAAAGTCCTAATAATGTCACTTACCCAGAGGAATTTCAAGTAGATTGTGCCAGAGCCGATTGTGCCAAACGTGACCGTCTCTTGTCTGAAACATTTGACTGTACTGTATATTTCTTGACCTTTTATATACTGTCTATGTTCTTGACAGTGTAGCTACTTCTTCATGTATTAACCGCAGTTGTCATCTCTACGTGTTGTATTACTGCCATCTACTGGAGACTGCTGGGATCGTCACTTAGCACCGCCATCTCCTGGAGACTGCTGGGATTGTCACTGGAGACACGAATCGATTTTGTCCACAAAACGGCGCGGAAAAACAGTCTCAAAAGATCCACAAGTATAGAAGGAGATATACACATACAAATCTCTCTGCATTTATTTGTGCATTGTACTTACAGACACGGATCTGTACTTACAGACACGGATCTGTCTGCATTTATTTGTGAATTGTACTTACAGACACGGATCTGTACTTACAGACACGGATCTGTCTGCATTTATTTGTGCATTGTACTTACAGACACAGATCTGTACTTACAGACACGGATCTGTCTGCATTTATTTGTGAATTGTACTTACAGACACGGATCTGTCTGCATTTATTTGTGCATTGTGTTTCACGAGTTACAAATTGTTATGATACTGTTTTAGCACCATACAGTATTCCATTGTACAGCCTGGAACATAGCGGGTCTATGAAGGTAGGCAGGCCGAGCGGGAAGGCAGCATACCCGGCTGGCAGCCGCTGGCTGTGACAGCAGATTGTGGAGCCTCTAAGTCCGACATTGTCATACCAAATTTGCAATTAGCCATCAATTTTCCGTAAAACTGCCTATATTTGAGCTCTACATAGTTGATTTTTCGCATAAAAAAGTATCAGAATTGATTTTAGTATTGGAATAACAGACGAACAATGTATAAACTTTCTGAGATCTGCGCAACCTAGATTAAGAAGACTAGCTGATCTCAAGTCTGTGGTATAGGCCTATGTAAATTTCGGGCCGTGACAAAGACAGCCTCCTGAGCCAAATAAGGGACAGGAAGCGAGTTGACGTCAACTCGAAGGCTCGTTGGGAAAGATGTGTCTATGGGATTTTGAGGTTCTATGTATGTCCTATTTACCCACCAAACTGTTATTCAACTATCAAAGTCAAAGTCAAAGTCTCTTTATTAGTCTCCCAAAGGAGAAATTCATTTTGGACAGAGAGAAGATTGCTGCAAGAGTAACATAGACACGCATCAAACACAGGGTTAAAACAGTTAGACATTAAACATGGAGGCTACTCAAATAGCTGTGCAAAATTACAAGTTACCATTTTCTAGAAAGGCAGTTAATAAAAAATGTATCCATTTGGAAATATAAGTATCCTTACAATCCATTTTAAAAATGCATTAATTCCTTCAGTCCTATCCATACAAACATTCAGTCTCAAATTTACATTGATAAAATTCCGTTGTCATACATTCATCGCTGCTCATTTATGAGCTTCACTGCGAGAGGAACAAATGAGTGCTTATACCTATTATATTTGCAGAGAGGAACCCTGTACCTCTTTCCTGAGTTCAATAACTCAAACTCCGAAAACAACACATGAGAGTTGTCAGATAGGATGCCTGCCTGATTGTTGCATGATTAAAAAGCTCCTGCAGGTTGAGGGGTGCAGGTGTTCCCATAATTTTGCCTGCCGTCTTAACCAAATTAAAAATCTGTGTCTTGGATTTAACTGTCAAATTTCCAAACCAGCTGGTTATTCCATACCGAAGAATTGACTCTATTGTTGCTCTGTAGAAGATTAACATGATATTTGTACAGACCCCAAACACTCTAAGTCTGCGCAAAAAATAAAGACGCTGATGAGTTCTGGCACAGACATTTGTTACATGTGTGCGCCAACTTAGGTCATTGTCAATATGCACTCCTAAGTATTTAAAGGAGGATACCTGCTTGATGTCAAAACCATGAATGGCCACAGGGCTCCGATCTCCAGCTGATCTTGGATCTACCAACATTTCCACAGTTTTACTAGTATTAATGTGAAGTTGATGTAAATCGCACCAGTTAACAAACTTGTCCACAGCACCTTGGTGGACGCTTCTATTGCTTTCTTTAGTAAGCAAACTGAGAAGGACAGTATCATCTGAAAATGTAACTATATATTGGTTTGGCTTCGAGCTGGTGCAGTCATTGGTGTACAGTGTGAACAGAAGAGGTGAACTGACACACCCTTGGGGGGCACCAGTGCTGCACACTGCTGGATCAGACAAGGAGGAGTTAAACTTCACCTGCTGTGGCCTATTTGACAAGAATGAGTGATACCACCTGATTAAAAAGGGATTTACATTTAACTGAACTAATTTCCTAAGCATGATATCTGGCTGGATTGAATTAAAAGCAGAACTAAAATCAACAAAGAGCAGTCTAGCATATGCAACAGGACTTTCAAGATGCTTCAGAGTGAGGTGCATTATTGTTGATATAGCGTCACTTGTACTACGATTTTTTGTGTAAGCGAATTGGTATTTATCTAACATTTGTTTCACATGGGTATGGAGTATCTCGATCATAAGCCTCTCCATTGATTTAAAAACGTTGGAAGTAATAGCCACTGGCCGATAATCATTATTCTCCTGAGGACATGCCTTTTTTGGTACTGGAATAATAATAGATTTTTTCCAGAGTTCTGGTACTGTACATGTGTCTATAGAGAGCTGAAATAATTTATGCCAGGCTGGTGACAGTTCTTCAGCGAAAGTTTTTAAAAGAAAAGCAGACAGATTATCAGGGCCTGTTGCTTTGGTAGTTTGTATGTTTTTAAACACCTTAATAACAGTGTGTAGTTCAATTGTAATTCTATCCAAATCAACATTACAAATTACATTCTCCAAAACTGCAGCACATTCCTTGACATTATCAGTATTAAAACGCATATAGAAATTATTCAGTTCGTTTGCCTTTGCAATTTCATTGTGGGCAAACAGGGACTTCCTTTTTGTGTCCATGTTGGTCATTTTTCTAAAAAGAGTCCCAAAGTGTCTTAGTGTTAGATTCTGACAGATCTTGTTCCGCCCGCTCCTTGTACTGCTGCCGAGCTGCTCTCATTTGCAGATTAAGGTCTTTTTGTGCAGCTCGGACATAGCTCGGGATAGCATATTAAGAAGAGGGTCAACCAACAGGTCCAAACCTGCCATTTTTAAATAGTTTAGCCAACTGTGTTTTTTTTTTTTTTTTTTGCTGACTCCAGCTTCATTTGACACAAAATGTGTCTTCTGGCTGTGGCAACAACACACCTTCGACGTTCTGTGTGTCGCATTAGGTCACGGCAGTTTCCTGCGGCGGCGCTATGACGACCAGCCACGCTTGCCTCACGCATGAGGCAGTACTAATCTCCAATGGAAAAAGGAGGACGGGGCACTGTGGCCGAGTCCAGCCAAGCCGAGTAGAGCTGGTACTCAGGGCCGTGCAGAGACATTTTGAGGGCCAGGGGCTCAAATTCAAAAAAGGGCACATGGAACAAAATTTGTCAACAATATATGTCATCTTTATTTTAAAAACTGTATATTTTACATTTTAACATAATACTAAATCCACAATACTGTACACCTCAAAATGAAATACAGAGCCTTACATTAGACTACATTCACACAAATATATCCAAAAAATGCAACCGTTGTCCAAGCTAAATGTAATCTTACATACAGTATCCAAACTGTATATAGAAAGTGCAATATGAAATTTTACATAATACTAAATCCACAATACTGTACACCTCAAAATGAAATATAGAGCCTTACATTAGACTACAATCACACAAATATCTATCCAAAATGCAACAATCTCATACTATGTGATTGAAATAAAAATCTAGCAGAATTCAATATGATTTACAAAATGAGACAAGTTAACAAGATATCAAACCAGATAAACAGTTTAATTGTAGCTTTGAATCAGAATATATATATATATATATAGCCCAAGACAACATAGAATGATATATCACAACTTAAATTGCAGGCCAAAAGCTACACATCTTACCTCTATTATTTCAAGACATGTGAATTGTATCAGACTTTTATCTAGGAAGTCCCCAGATAAGTTGTCAGAATCTTTTAAATCTTGAAATAAGTTCATCCAGAACTGTGCGTGTTGCTTAATTAAAAATCCCCACCATTGCTCTATCCGTTGGTTATGATTGCTTGAGCCATACAGATAGCATTTCTTTGAAAAAGTGTCTGCATGATCATGTCTCATGAACTTCTGCATCTGCTCCATGTAACAGTTCTCGGTCCCTAGGTCTGACTGAATTCGAGAAGGTGTCCCATTCCTTGATAACACCTCATCAATGAAGTATCCAGCTATGACCTTGGGATTGTTATTTGTTGAGAATGCATGTAGCCATATTACCATTCATGAAAACCCATCAATTGATCCATTAATGCAGATCCCATATGGTTTGAGTTTATCATATGAATCTACATGCCATAAAAAGTTCAGACCTGGATTTTGATACAAACGTCACCGAAGGCGATTCCGACACCGTAGTTGCACTCCATGGGGATCCAGTATTTTCAGGCATTGCCTGGTTGTCTCTTGAGTCACCACGTAGCCAGCCTGGATGCATTTCCGATGCATCATCTTATAACCGTGAAGCATGCCATACCTGTTCAACTGATCCTGCAGAAACACTACAATGTCCAACAGATCAGAATGGTCTTTCCGCCAGAACAGCTGCAAAGTCCTGAGGTGCCTGGACAATCCCATCTATACTACTTAAAGACATTAGCATCTCCCAGTGTCTCAAACCCAAACCAAAATAAAAACGGATTAAACTTAACAGATGAGATTTAGGCATATTTGCTTCCATGGCATCAGCTAGCCTGAAAGCTCCTTGGTTACGTCAACAACTAACGCTTTCTGACTTGTTTTCCCTCATGGATTCACCCCAACTAAATTTTTCTTGTAGTCTTCAAAGCATTTTTAGATGGTTCAGCTCTTGCTTTTCTTGCGGCCCAAGGTTCCTTTTCAGAATCCTCACTATGGCTTGCTGTTGATGTCCTCATTCTCTTTCGCAGTTTTTCAAGAAGGGACATCTTTGAGTTGTTGTCTTCTTCTTGTTTTTGTTTGTCCAGGCAGTATCGCCTCGTAGCTATCCTGTCCCCATACACTGGTATATAGCGTGCAAGGTAGGTGTCCTCTATTTCTCTGATAAGTGATGTGTCGATCTGCGAAGACATATTAAAAAATTAGCAGAGCTAGCTTTAAATGAACTGCCAGTTTGTACAGGAGTATTTATACTTGTATACAGTGTTTTCCAAAAGTATATTTTAACATTGAAATTTCACAATTTCCACCAGAAACATTTAGCCACCGTAGGCAAAGATATGATGATGCATTATTAATTCCAACAAATAAATGTGATATTTTCTTACCAAATTAAATCCTATTTGGTAACACTTTTACCCTGTATATTGCATTATGTTATTCACGGATGATGTTGACTAGTTATTAACTGCAGGGAATTATTATTATTACTACTATTACTATTAGAAGCCTAATCAGTCAACTTCTAATAACTAGGCAAGAGCATCCACAAGACACTTGACCTCATATTTCATTAGCAGTCACAGTCACATCTATAATACTTTATGACTGTTGATAAAGTGAGTCAGAAAGCATTGTGTGTTTATGAGTTTAGTCATAAAGCATTACATGTAGTAGAATTCACTATGAATGTGCTCATAATACATGTACACATGTAGATATACGCGGTCTTCATAGACAGTTCAACATAATAGCAAAAAGAGAAACAAAAAGGTAAAGAAGTTGCAAACTAAGCAGTCCCGCTGTAATTAGTGCATCATTGTGTCAGTAGTTGGAAACAAGGCTTTGTAAACCTGCATGAGAATTTCTTCTTTTCTCCACATTCACAAACTTTAATAACGTTATAGCTTGCAGACAATAAAGGCTAATAGGCCTTACAAAACCACAGACTTTTTAGTCCACATATTGCACGGTGCAGGATATCTTCAAATTCAACACGAGCAGAACTTAATTACAGCCCAATTTCTAACTTCCTAATGCTAACGTTATTCAATGAATGTGGCTGCTCATTAGTTCAATTTGTTCTAAAAACTTCTAATGACAAATACCTTAGCTAACATAATAATAATCATGCCTGTAGCTAGCTAAAGTTAGGCATCTCCGTTGCCCACGGAGCCGACATCACGTCGACCAAAGATAACAAAAAGCACATTAACAGGTTAAGCTGACGTTACATCAAACATTCTCCCTTGTTAGCTAGGCTATTTACTAGGCTGTATGCTAATGTCAACATTGACTCAATCATGCCTGTATCTAGCTAAAGTTAGGCATCTCTGTTGCCCACGGACCACTTAGCTAGACCAAAGGTAACAAAAAGCACAATCATAAAACCGTTATCTACAAACCTTAAATCTACGAGCAAAGACATGTCCATTAACTAATACTAAAAAGTTACATTGGAAGTATCATGCTAGCTAACTTAGCAAACCCAGCAGCATTTAATGTTACCTCTCGGCGGTACAGTTGATCACTGAGCCGTGGCCTAATGACAACTAGATATGCGGCCTTCCAGGTGTTTAAAATGATCTTTTCTCATAATTACGAGATCGGGATCTCATAATTACAAGATCTTTTCTCATAATTACAAGATCTTTTCTCATAATTACGAGATCTTTTCTCTACGAGATCTTTTCTCGTAATTACGAGATAGGGTAGGGTCACAAACTCCAGCGGTTAGCAGTTAGTTGGATACAAATCACCCCATTTCTGCACCAGTCCGTGTTAACACAGCTGACCTTCACGCGTCTTTTACCCAGTGACAGAGCATCTCTAGCTCGGATCGTCGGAGGGCTAGCAGTCCTGGTAGCTGGACAGTCTGGTACGCTGTGCTTCAGCCATGTTTCCACAAGAACAAAAAACACAGTCTCTGAACTCGCGTTGGGAGCATCGTTGAAGTTGGATGTAGTCCAGTTTGTTTTTTAATGAACGGACACTTGCAAGCAGGATTGATGGGACTGGTGGCCGGCTAGCGTTAGCTTCCCACCTTGCCGACGAGGATGTCCCCTACCCGGCTCGGGGCATCGAGCGAGACCGCTGGTCTCCGTGCTGGTCTCCGTGCTGGTCTCCGTGCTGGTCTTCGTGCAGGCGAAGCTCTCGTAGTGTGCCGATTATTCCGTCTGTAATAACGTTTCCTGCATATTCTCCGATCTGTACCGATGTATCCCGGTGGTACACGTGCGGTAGTTTGAAGGCACATAATTGTTGTAAAAGTGTGCTGCTGACAAGAGAGGGCCCTGTTTAGCGAAGATTCAAGATGGCTGACATTTCGTTTTTTCCGGCTGAGATCGGCTCGCTTCGGGTGATGGCCGGGTTGAAAACATGCGGAAGTAGCTCCTAATACTGGCTGTAGTCTTTTGCCTCTGGCCAAAAATCTTCCGATGACGCAAAAATCGTCATTTTACGTCATCGGAAGATTTTTTCCAGACCCCCCAATGCAGAGATCTCCTGTCTCAGGGGGATATGAGGGAGGGACGCACGGTCATTCAGAAATACTACCGGGTTTCTACTGATACAAAGCTGAATGCTAAATCGGTGAAGTATCCCTTTAATTATCGTGAATATAGACTATAGAAAAACAGAAGAACCTCCTCTGCTCCCAACACAAACAATGAACACGATCAGCCAAAAATGGCGGAAGGGGGGCGGGGCGCTGTGTCGTGACGACATCTCCTCATTCTCAATATCCCATACAGGCTACACAAAAGGACAGACAATGACTGTAAATCATTAAGACCATGCATTCAAACTGCGTCGTGAAGACAAACCACTTTTCTGTGACTCTGTGGCAACAATTGTGTATTTCGACAATAAAGTTATCGTTTCTGTTACAAAAAAATATGTATCAGTCACAATGTGTAGCTTAGTAGGTGGCTGTGATGAAGTAGTAGTGTTCTGAACTAAGCCAAGGTAAACAGTTGTTTTAGATCAACTCAAAACAAAGTGTTACTTGGTTGCTGATGTAGTTGATAAATACGTGACTGGACACAAATGCAGGGCTCTCAAGTGTCACGCATTGAGCGTGACAGTCACTCATTTCGGTCTGTTATCACTTTATTTTTCACAAAATATCACGACTCCTCCAAATCTCAGAGAGCATGGGATGAGTTATATTTTGAATGTGCAAAAGTTTTGGACATGAGCAGAAATCTTGCTCAAACACATCTGAAATATTAAAGTCCAGGGGTTTATTAATCCATTAAAATTAATAATGTATAATTGAGGTCAATAATTGTCAAATGCACATTTAAGGAGGTTACTTCCCCAACAAAAGATGCAAAAGAGAAGGTAAGAGTAAATGATGCCTAAGCTACATGTGTGCTGACTCAGATATAATTAGGAAAGTTGATCCAAAGGAGAATAAATAGTTGAAAGCAATACAGAATACCTGAGAGCCTTACTGCAATATATTCCATTATGTTTTTATAGTTGAATTGTAATTTGTGTCCCTTTACATAAAGATATTTCCAGCATATTGATTCAGAAAAAGGTACTAATAGGTGCATAGAAATTCACCACAATGCAGGAAATGAAGTGTTTAATGCTCAACATTTTCTGGGGGTGGACCCCCAGAACCCCCCATCATAAGTCACCAAACAAATCTGGAACCAGAACCCTGTCCTTTGGGCTGCCAGGCCAGTTATGATTATTGGTGCCATCTAACTAACATCTACAAACTGGAGGCTATAATGAACATACACTGGCTATTAACAAGCTGGGCGGGGAGATGTCACTCTTGCCTGTCTTCAAAACTTGAGAGCCCTGCAAATGTATACATAGTTCTGATAGCTTGCTGTGTAGAGCAGTGGGCTAGGGTGTTTCTTGTTATATTCTTGCCACAAGATCGAAACCAGCTCGACAAACAATTTACGGCATAACGACAATAACGGAAGATGGGAACAGCAATAATAGAAGATATAGAAGGTGGAAATCATTTCAAAAACGTTTTAGTTATCAAATGCTATCTATGATTGTTTGATTGCTAACGTTAGCTCATAACACCATTCAAGTAACAGCCGTTGTTGTGTTTGATTGCCAACTTGTAGCCAGCAGTGAACCAACTTGGTCATGTAGCTCCATTTTTACTGACTTTTTTATTTGTTATTAACTGACGTGAGGGATCATGCCGTGAACATGTGATGCGTTACGCTAAATAATACATTACTGCTGTCAGTACACGATCCGTTCCATCTGCACGATCCGTTCTTCGCATGCGCATAACTCCGCGCATGCGCAGAAGCTCCTGCTTTTACGACCCCAGCTGATCAGTTCTACGCTTGCGTCCGGCAGACGACGGAGGTTTGAGCAGGGCTCGCGTGGAGTGACGGATCAGGAAGCGTCAGCGGCGGTCGGTTTAAATCAGCGTACTGCTGAGAAGTTGTACCTTTTGACAGTTTTGTGCTTCGGCAGTTTATATTTACGGACAACAAAACAGGACTTTGGGACTGAGTCCAACCAGGCTCCCCGGTGAGGGGATAGCTTTGGGATGGCTTCGGGAGGTAGCCAAGGGAGGAAGGGCAACAAAAATAATGAAGATGGCAAGAAAAGGGACAGATCTCATAGACGAGGACCAAGACCCTAGGAAGATGTCAAAACTTGATGATGGAGGATTTATGTTTGTCGCTAAATTTAAAGATAAGAGTGATAAAGCTGTAAACCCCCTCAGACTGTCTGATGAAATAAAGGATAAAATGGGAAGTATACTTAATGTAAGAATGTTGAGAAATGGAAATTTTCTGATATTTTGCAAAACAGAAGGCCAAAAAATGAGTGCTATGAAAGTCCGCTACCTAATGAACAGGCCAATTGAATGCTTTGTTCCTGCAGGTAGGCCTAGAGAAGTTAAGGGAGTAATATACATTAGCTCTGACATTACTGATAGTGACATAATTAAACATTTACAGGGAGCTGAGATTGAGTCTGCCCGCAGGTTTAAAAAAGATGGTCCAGCTGTGTTGCTTATCTTTAAACAAGAAACGGTGCCAACAAGAGTATACATGGGGTATATGAGTTTCCCAGTGAGAGAGTACAGACGTCCTCCATTGCGATGCTACAATTGTCAACGGTTTGGACATGTGGCAGCTGCATGCAGAGGGAATAGGAGATGTGGAAAGTGTGGGGGAGAGCATGACTTGGCGCAGTGCCAGGTTATGGAAACAACATGTTGCAATTGTGGTGGGAACCACATAACATCATTCAGGGGGTGTGGGTACCATATAACAGCTGTGGAAGTGGAAAAGGTAAGAGCTGGAGAGAACATGTCTTATGCAGAGGCATTAAGGAAAGTGAAGGGCTCAGGGGAAGCTAACAGGCCAGAGGGGACCAGTGTGGGGACCAGTGTTCCTGCACTACCGGAAAAAAGGGGTATAATGCAGATACAGGAAAAGAAATCACTTCTTGCATTTATGGTAGATGTGATATGGGCAGCTAGAAATATAACCAAAAGATCAGATGCTATTAAGATTGTGGTAGATGCTGCGGAAAGGTTTCTTGTGGAGGTAGAACTAGGCCCAGAGGAGTTGCACATGTTCATGAGACAGAAGATGGAGGAGCAGGAGAGAGGGAGGGAGAGAGAAAGGAGGCCCATAGGAAGGAGTGAGGAAAGTGGTAAAGAGGTGGAAATGAATGTGAATGTACATGATGATAATTAATCTGTTGATGTTTTACATACTGCAATGGAACGCAAGGAGTCTAATTGCAAATGGGCAGGAGTTTAAAAGATTTGTGAGTGTATTTAAAGGAGAGTATAAACCAGCTGTATTGTGTGTTCAGGAAACATGGCTCAAACCTTGTTTAGACTTTGTGGTGCCAGGGTATGAAACGTGTAGACAGGATCGAAAGGAAAAATCAGGAGGAGGGTGTGCAACATTTGTAAGATCTGATGTGCAGTACCAGAGGGTGGAAATTGAGTCTTCTCTAGAGTGTGTGGTGGTGAGGGTATGGGGAAAGCATAGGTGGGTAAATATAGTAAACTTTTATAATCCTTGCTTGCAAATCAGCATGGTAGATCTGGAGGAGGTCATGAAACAAATAGGGGCTCCAGTTATATGGGTAGGCGATTTTAATGCACATAATCCTCTTTGGGGCAGTAGAATGAAAGATAACAATGGGAGAACAGTGGAGGATTTTATGGACAGGCATGGTTTGGTTTGTGTGAATGATGGCAGACCAACTAGGTTTGAAATTAAGACGGGGGCAGTTTCATGTATAGATTTAGCAATGGCATCAAGTGAATGGGCAAGGATAGGAGAATGGGATTCTATGGATAGGTACACAATGGGCAGTGATCACTTTCCAATACTTTTGAGGTTTGGGAAAACTTTGTTTACTGAAGAGCAAGCAAGACCAGAATATCTGAATTATAACAAGGCAGACTGGGGGAAATTCTCTAGCACATGTGATAGTGGCCTTGATAGTGTAAATGGGGAGGGAACAATAGATGAGTGGAACAACAGTTTAGTTTCAATGATTTTAGGTAGAGCATATGAATGCATTCCTTTAAAGAAAAGCCATAAAGTGAAAGTGAGTGTCCCGTGGTGGAATAGGGAATGTGATAAAGTAGTGAGGGATAGGAACTGTGCTTACAGGAAATTAAGAAGGTATCCAACAGAGTATAACGCAATAGAATATAAAAGGTTTAGGGCTAAGGCAAGAAGAGTGATTAAGATTGCAAAAAAAGAGTGCTGGAGGAAATACTGTAGCAAACTAGGGGCAGAAACGTCAGTAACGGAAATATGGAGGGTAGTGCATCGTATGTCAGGAATTACTAGGAAAAAGAAAATGCCAATGTTAGAGGAGGAGGGCATGGTAGCTACAAGTGATTTGGATAAAGCTAAAATGTGTGAAAATAAATTTAAAGCTGTTCACAGTGGAGCTAACATTGGTGAGGAAGGTATAAGGAAAAGAAATGAGACATTAGAGCCAAACAGATTTAAACTAGAGGTAAATGAAGATAATTCAGATATCTTTAATGTATTTTTCTCACTAGAAGAACTGCACAGAGCAATAGGAAAAGGGAGATCAACAGCTCCAGGAAAGGATGGCATTAGCTATGATCTTGTTAATAATCTGAGTGATCTAGTGTTGGAGGAATACCTGGCGTTGATAAATTGCATATGGCAAGACGGAATTCTTCCTAGCTCCTGGAAACAAGCAGTGGTGATCCCAATATTAAAACCAGGGAAAGATGCATCAAAGGCAGGATCTTACAGGCCTATTGCACTTACCTCAGTGCTATGTAAAGTAATGGAAAGAATGGTCACCGACAGATTAATGTATAAACTAGAGAAGGATAGATGGTTTACACCGGTACAAAGTGGCTTCCGTAGAGGGAGAAGTACCATGGATGCCGGGCTTTCCCTGGACAGCGATATTAAGAAAGCCATGGTAAATAAAGAGGCCCTAGTGGCGGTGTTTCTCGACATTGAAAAGGCCTATGACATGTTATGGAAAGAGGGGCTAGTTATAAAGCTTTATGAGGCTGGAATCAGAGGGCGGATGCTTAATTGGATACAAGATTTTTTGATGGATAGGATTATTCACGTCAGGGTTGGAAATTCCTTTTCTGATGGGACAAGGGTGGATAATGGAACTCCCCAGGGAAGTGTGATTAGTCCAATTCTATTCAACGTTATGATAAATGATATTTTCCAGGATATTGGGACCAGTTTTGGACTTTCCCTGTTTGCAGATGATGGGACCATCTGGAAAAGGGGCAGAAATATTAAACAAACAATTGAGCGAATACAGGTAGCCCTAAACAAGGTAACTAGCTGGGGTGAAAAGTGGGGGTTTAAAATATCAGTGGAAAAATCTAAATATGTAATATTTGGTAATACGAAAAGTGAATGTAATGGTTTGTGTATGTATGGACAAGCAATTGAAAGGGTTAAGGATTTTAAATTCTTAGGAGTGCACTTTGATGAGAGACAAACATGGCGAATACAGATCAATAATGTTGTTAATAAGTGTGAAAAAGTGATAAATGTAATGCGTTCCCTCTCAGGTAGTACATGGGGTGCTGACAGGGATTCACTATTAATGATCTACAGAGCAATGATAAGGTCAAGAATAGACTATGGAGGTATATGTTATGGTACAGCAGCTGAATCACATTTAAAAAAACTGGATGTAATACAGGCCAAGGCTCTGAGGATATGTTGTGGGGCCCTTCGTACAACCCCAGTCCCAGCTTTACTGGTGGAGATGGGGGAGATGCCATTGTCAATCCGACGAGAGAAACTGGCAATGCAGTATGTTGTTAAACTGTGGGGATATAAAGAAGAGCATCCAACAAAATCAGTTCTGAATAATGCTTGGGAGTGGGCAGCAGAGAAAAGGAAGAAAGAATGTTTTTTGTTTAACATCAGCAAAAAGGTGGAGAAACTGGGACTGGGAGAGGCAGGTGTGGCCCCGCAGGTGTACTGGGCAGTTATACCGCCATGGATGCTGCCCACCCCAGAAATAGACTTCAGTGTATTGGAAAATATAAAACATCTTGAAAGTAGTGTATATCCGGGGTTGGTTAAACAAAGGCTGGATGAGCATTGGGAGACATATCTTCAGATTTACACAGATGGATCTCAAGATCCACAAACTGGGAAGTCTGGCTTTGCTGTTTATATTCCTCAACTTGACATTGTACAGCTCAAACGACTGTCTGAGGGGGTATCGGTTTATACAACAGAGCTAATAGCTATAATTTGGGCACTACAGTGGGTGGAGGAAGTGCTGCCAAGGAGAGTGGTTATATGTTCAGATTCGGCTTCAGTATTAAAAACTCTGATAGGAAGTAACTGGGGAGCTCGGCCAGACCTCGTTATGGAAGTGATGGCTCTGTTGTATAAGATCGAGAAGGCTGGAGGAGAGGTGGGATTTCTGTGGGTTCCTGCTCATGTCGGGGTATATGGGAATGAGATAGCAGATAAGGCAGCCAAAATGGCACTGAAAAAAGACATTGATTTAAGGGTATGTGTTGGGATATCTGAATGCCGGTCTGTCATTAAGAAAAATACCATAGCAGTGTGGCAAAGGAAGTGGGAAAAGGAAAAGAGAGGGCGTCATTATTTTTCAATTCAAGATAAGGTACAGGCAGAGCAGTGTTATTTGGGTAAAGAAAGAAGACAATCCGTAATAATGACAAGGCTGAGACTCGGACATTGTGGATTTGCATGGGATCTAGCAAAGATGGGCAAGCATGAGGATGGACTGTGTGGGACCTGTAAACAGATGCAAACTGTGAAACATGTACTTTTGGACTGTCTTCAGTACAAAAATGAAAGAGAACAGTTGTCCACTGCGCTAAGTCACATAGGAATACAGCACATGACATTGAGAGACTTATTAAACCCCCCAGAATACCAATGTGAGATAGTGGAAGCTGTCATGGATTATATCTCTGCAACAGGATTACTCCACTGAAGATGACAATACCCTCAACTGTTACGTAAAATGTCCTGTGAGAGGCAGCAATGTGCCGCAAGGCATCCAGTCTGCCGGAAAGCCAGAAGAAGAAGAAGTTCTACGCTTGCACGATTACCGGTCCGTTCTGCGCATGTGCATACATAACTATTATGTAGCTGCATGCTAACGCAACATATCTGTTATCTTGGCCAACGGTGGTGATTTTTCACGGTTAAGTCCTGCTATATACTCCGCTGCTACCGCGAACAATCACCAATAAAGACTTCTAAACCAAACACTACACAACCGGACATGGCCCAGCACTAAAGTGACCGGAATTTTGGGAGAAATTACCAGCATTGGCCAAGATTACAGCTATGTCGCGTTAGCATGCTACGTAGCCGTTAGCCGCTAGGAGTATGCTAACGTTAGATAGTGGAACGAAGCAGCACTTTCTAACGTGAGAAATCTCAGATAAAGGCTTCTGAACCAAACACTACCCAATCGGACATGTTTCAGCAGGAATGAGACAGAATTGGGGAGAATTTAACAACAATGGCCGCCAACATGACATGTTTACTGCCGTTAGCATGTAGCTACTATAGTGGTATACAGCAGTGGTGGCTGGAAGAGCTGTCGTCTCGTCTTTGAAAGGACACTTTTGTACGTTCACACTTCGTTGCGTTATTAGTCAAGACCATAGACAGGTATATTAATAATGAATTAATGGTCTATGGTCAAGACGAAGTATTACCAGTAAAACTATCAACATAAACAACACAACAATGACGTCAAGAAAAATATGCTGCCAGTTGCCGTCAAGTGTTTTTTAACGCATGCGTGGTACAAATCGCTTCTGCGCATGCGAAGAACGGATCGTGCAGATGGAACGGATCGTGTACTGACAACTGCCATTTCCATCTTCTATCTTCCGTTATTGTCGTTATTCCGTAAATTGTTTAAATCTGAGCATGCGCAACTCAGATCGTGTTGAGACTCACATCGTGCAGTGACAGGGATATCACTCCGGGAAAGGGAAATGTCAACAAAATGAGGTGGTGTTTTTGAACATTTGGCAAAAAACAACACTGACCTGCTTAGGAGGACTACAAGAAGAGGTCCTTGTTCGAAGTCGCAGGTTTAAAAATAATAATCTTGAAACAGTAAGTTGGTGACTTGGTGGGAAGAACCGCTGAAGACATTATAGCTAGCCAGCTAGCTAATGTTATGTAATTTCTCAACTGAGCTAAGCTGAACCGACCATGCAGTCATCAAATGCCAGGTCCTAAAGTAGATGTTCCGTTGTTTATGTTTTGACTATGGCAAGCGGGTGAGTAAGTCGATAACTTCGAAAATGGCTAACATTAGCTAGATGCCGAATAAAAAAGCGGATAACGTAAGTTACGCTAAGTCAAGTGCGAGAATCTATTTCAGGAGAAGCTAAAGCTAGCTAGCAGATAACGTTATTCTAACAAGGGCTAGAGCGGATGGACAGTTCTTGTTTGCTAGCTCAAGAATATGAGCGGACGTTGAGGTGTCAAAACCAGATGGAAAATAAAACAAAAAATTAAAATATAACGTTATCAGAAGCTTAAACATGACCGTGTTTTGAGGAAGAATATAGCTAGCTAGTACGCGACTGTAATAACCACGAGAACAAATACCTGGGTGTCATGTTTACTTTACTGCCGATTGGAGCTAAAACCGTGCATGAATTTGACCCTAAAAAGACAGCAGGGCCGAGATCTTCCGAGTGGTACTGGCATCTCATCGGTATGGTGTGTGGCAAGTGTCAGAACAGTGGCACCGCTGTAGAAAGTTTTTTGCAAGCCTGCAGCAGGTGCCAGGACAGTAGCAGGCGAGCGACACACGTAGAGAAGCTGCCGAGCTAAGAGGCACCACAAATCCGGATCGTCGGGCAGATACACAAATTATTTTTTACTTTCGTTAACATTGCGAGATAGGGCAAGGCTTTGGGGGAGACCTGCGCTCTTCGAGTGCCCTTCAAGTTTTACCATGCCCTCAGTTTGCTTGTTGCATTATCCTGTTACAGTTTGTGGAACAGTGAACAATAAATAGATCCAGTGCCACAGTGCAAATATAGCTGAACGAGGCTAATACGAGTATTTTTACATATCTTTATTGTTACTGCAGTTTTAAACATCTGAGTAAGCCAAGCAGCTCCCCTAACTGACTGAATCATGCTCTCCTCGACCTTTTCAAGGTGCTTTTGAGAGGCATGAATGACTTTGCAGTTCTCAACACGGGGCGGAAGATGCCCCTCCTTGGACTAGGGACGTGGAAGAGTGAGCCAGGAAAGGTAGAGACTACACTTACATCCTCCTTAAAAAAAAAAAAACTGATTGAAAAATAGGCTTTTTAATATGATTTCTCTCTAACAGATACATGTCAAAAAACAGCTGTTGTCTGTCTGACAATTGAGTTTCACTTCCCCTCATCACTTAAATTATCACTAGACTTTGCAGCTTCTGTGAGTTTTGCAGAGTACGTTAGCCTCTAATAACTTATTTTGGTTTTGAGGCCCACTACTTTTTTGTTTTAGCCTCACTGCTTATTAACCTCTGTTCCATTAGCATCTAGCAGCAGTTTTAAGTGAAAAAAAAATCTTGATAAATCCCCTGTACACTAGCAGGTGACCATAAGGAAACATTAAGCAGGTATAGAGTCAGATATTTCCTTAGGAGTTGGTCAAGACAACACAGAGCTAAAGGAGAGTAAATATTACTTATTTTCAGATGAACAGACACATGACTTTGAATAAATACTAATGTTGCTGGATGTCCTGGATAGCCAACTGTTTACTAACACGTTTTGCAATAATCAACTTTATAAAGTTACGTCAATGTTGGACATACTGCTTTTCCCAATTGGCTAAAAAAGATTCAATGCTGCTGTAAATACATTGACAGAGATTTATGTAATGTATGTCTACATTTGCTAACCAACAGTTGTACTATTTTTCCCACTGTCACAGGTGAAACAAGCAGTTATTTGGGCATTGGAGGCTGGCTTTCGCCATGTTGACTGTGCAGCCATCTATGGCAATGAGGTTGAAATTGGAGAAGCCCTGCATGAGACATTTGGCCCTGGCAAGGTAAAACGACTTAAATAAATTGCAGTAAAAGCTCAAAGTATATCAAACAATATCCAACATGTTGCCTGTTCACCAGGCCCTGAGAAGAGAGGACGTTTTCATCACATCCAAGCTGTGGAATACCCAACATCACCAAGAGGCTGTGGAGCCAGCTCTCCTTAAGACCCTGAAGGACCTGAAGCTGGAGTACCTGGACCTCTACCTCATCCACTGGCCCTACGCCTTCCAGTAAGCTCAACCTCCACCAGGTCTCACAATGAGATGATTAACTTGTTATCCTGACAAAACCACCGTTTCTTGACCTAACAAGCTAATTAATTTGCTAAATTGTTATCCCAAGACAACAAAATGGGTTACTGTTATCTTGTATCTTGTAGACAGGAATTTGAGTATTTTTTTTTTTTAAGGGAATAAATGAAAAGCAAAACTACAGTTCTACTTGTTTTCCACTTCAATCTGTCCTTGGTTGCATTTCATCTTTCTTTTAAATTGTGCTCTCATTTTGTATCTTCTAGACAAGGAGATGTTCCTTTCCCCAAACAGGAGGATGGTACCTTGCTGTATGATGACATAGACTACAAGCTGACATGGGCTGCCATGGAGAAGCTGGTGGAGAAGGGCCTCGTTAGATCCATCGGCTTGTCCAACTTCAACAGTAGGCAGATAGATGACATCCTGTCAATTGCCAGCATTAAACCCACTGTCCTACAGGTAGATGGTGCTTGTGATGAGGAGAAAGGTTAAGTGTGAACACCTCTGTTGCATGTCTCAAGTTTGGTGTTCCGAAAACTACAGATAACACAAGTATGTGTTCTTATTGGACAGGTAGAGAGTCACCCTTACCTGGCTCAGGTAGAGCTGCTGGCCCACTGTCGGGACCGGGGCCTAGTGATGACAGCCTACAGCCCTCTGGGCTCTCCTGACCGGGCCTGGAAACATCCAGATGAACCAGTTGTGCTTCAGGAGCCTGTGATTGCTACACTAGCAGAGAAATATAAAAAGTCTCCTGCTCAGATTATCCTGAGGTGATTTTACTCTTCATTTAACTGTAGGGTTGGGTACCAAAACGCGGTGCCAATAGGGCACCGGTTCCTACGTAAATGGTAGTAACGAGACCGAATAAGCACGAAAATGCTTTGTTCTTTCAGAAGCATCGCTTCACTGGACGCTACGTTACCGTTAGCTAATAGCTGGATTAAACACAATGGTTAAAATGCTGACAGCTTACGTTAAGCAGTGTAAAGTGTGACTGTATTTCCCTGTAGAGGATTCCAACACCGGGACATAACAGTCTGCAAGCGGAAAAACAACACAGACGGTGTGTTTACTTGAAACTCGCCTCGCCAGCCTCGTGGTGCATATTAAGTTATTGTAAAACACCCTTTTCCCATCTGGTGCTTGTTTTTGTCGTTTACCAGCAATTTACTGGTGAAATAAGTCATTGTTATAACATTATTAATCAATCATTTTAAGGGTGCTCCGATCAGGATTTTTGGGGCCGATCAACGATTGCTGGAAGACGTATCGGCCGATACCGATCACTTTTATGAACTGAAAATTACGCTATTACGTAACAGTCACACGTTTAGAGAATGTATCAGTAACTGTTTGGCTTTCTGTCCTAGCTCAAAATCTAAAAAATGTCCTTTCAATCACTGCAGACATTTCTTCTACACACACACACACACACACACACACACACACACACACACACACACACACACACACACACACACACACACACACACACAGAGCTGTTTGAGTGGCGCCGGAGCTGCTAGCTACACGACTCCGCTCTGCCTTAACGTTGGCTAACTTTTGAAAACTCCTCATACTCCTTTCTGTGACTAACCTTCAAATGTCTGATGAGGTTGGTGGTGTTGAAATGTCTTTGGAGCTTTCCGCCTCGTGGTATTTCCTTGGCACAGACGTTGCAAATCGCTAATGTATTGTCTTTTTCCCAGATAGCCATGAGTCGGCGGACCACCGGCGGTGCTCCAGAGGCAGTAGAAGCGTCAGAATTGCATAATCGCAAACAAGTTTGCCGGAGCACCACCGGTGGCAGACGCTTTTTAAAAGCGGTAGCCGCCTTCGTTCCGCGGCCGGCCACGGGCCAACTGCTGTTCTGCCGCCGTTCAGACACCTTGTAGAACTGCCAGACCGGTGAATGTAAGGACGCCACCATTTTAGCTCCATGTTGAAAATGTTCTCAGGAGTAGTGCGCTCTTAATACATCCATGGTAGTACGTCATCTGATCAGCCTCTGATCGGCATTTATGGAGACCACCGATCAAACTATTTAAAGCCATTATCGGCCGATACCGATCGGTGACCGATCGATTGGCGCACCCTTAAATCATTTAATTTTTACCATATGGCCTTAACAATAAACAAGCCATTCTTTAATGTCGCCAACTGTCGTTTTGTGCTCCTTTTTTCTATTCTAAATGTCCCTTGATTTCTTTTTGTACCATTATATTTTCTCATTTTAATGCTCTTAACATGGAAAAGTGGATTGGCTTGCTTTGTGCAAATGTTTTTCTTTATTGAAAACAACATTGGCATATACGTAGTGTTCAATTTCACACTAACATTCACACTTGGAGCTAACAATCTGTCACATAATGTAACACTGTTACCTCCATGTTCCATTGCTTGAGGCGAACGTGGCTGGTCGTCATAGCAACTATGGTTTTCCCCGACTCATTTCCTGTTTGTCCTTTTCCATAAACAACGTAAAATCAAGGAGAGGTAACTTTTCCTGCTCCAGGTTTCCCACCGTGGTCAGAACAGGGTGACACTTTGTTTCTCTCACTGACGAGCCTACTAGCTACGCGCCTCGCAAGCCCAAACAAGTGTGTGTCTGTTTTGTTTCCGGTCTAGCTAGATTCGAAAGAAGGTTAATCTTGCGATAAATAAATTGATGGCATTAAAATGGGTTTGCGTTAACGCCGTTAATAACACGATAAAATGACAGCCCTATTATAAATACATATATTTTCAGGCACTGGCACGGTTTTAAGTGTTTTTTTTTTTTTTTTTTTTTTTTTTTTTTTAAAGTATTGTTTTAGCACCGGTATCGGAAAAAACACAGACGATACCCAACCCTACCCTATTAGATTGCAATGTACTTTTTTATTTTATATTTTATTTTTTAGCAAACGTCATATATTATCTCACAGGCAATTTTAGAGATTAGATTTCTTTAAATGTAAGCTCTTAAAACAATAAAAACTTCTTAAATCCAGTTGTTAGGGTTGTTGGTGGTGCCATAGAAATAAAATGGATACAAAGGCCATTGTCGTGGTCATTTTATGAGTACAATACAAAATGGCGATTGTTAGTTGTCGTGGTGACAACATGGTCAGTGGCGCTGTAAAGTGTTCCGTAGCTCTATCAAACAATGCCAACTTTGCATTAAAAGTCATAATTTACTGAATTACACTTAAAGACTTAAACATTCATTGAGACTCCTTAATGTTCATGACCAGTGTCCTGTCATGGTTATGACAGTGTCATGTCAGTCTTATGCACAACCCTTCAAATAGTTGTTACATGAAATGCAGTGAGCAGTTTAAATACACATATAAACATAATAAAGTGGTGCTTTGGATCAGAAATAAAAAGTCAGCTTTTCAACAAGTTCAACTTTAAATAATATTTTTTTGGGCCACTTGTAGACAATACGCTGTAAACACAACAGTGACATACAGTACAGGATTATTAGCATATACAGTAAAATGTGGCCATCTTGTTAGCATTTTTTGCATGTTGTAGCAAACTAAAATAAATCATGTGTACTTTAATACTAGTCATTTTCCAAATTGTTCTGTGCAAGTGCACATTTATTTCAGTTGTCTACACGTGGTGTACTTGATTTGTAGTAAAAGGTCTAAAATATGCACTGGTATGGTCAAGAAACTCTTCAGTGATTGTACATTTTAACACAAGTTTGTTGTATTTGCAGGTGGCAGACACAAAGAGGAGTGGTAACAATCCCCAAGAGTGTGACAGAGTCCCGTATCAAAGAGAACATTCAGGTGGAGTAAAACTTCAGTCATAGCAGTTAATTTCCAAATCATGAGGCTGTTTTTTTGAGATCGTCTTCTTAAAGCAGGGGTAGGCAGAATGCAAAATAGACTCCAGAATTTGAAGTAAAGTGAGACCACCTTCTGCAGCTCTCAGTTTCCCATCTCTGTCCAGCCCCTTCCATCAGACAAGCTTGGGCATATGTACCAGCTTCCTACAGTAACCCGTTTGAGTACTAGTCATTACTTTCATCCCAGTGCTGTTATATAGAAGCAATTCTATAAGAATTATCGCCCTTTTTTTGTTTTAAAGCCCTTTGAGATGACATACTACGATTCAAGGCTCCAGCTAGCTACATAAACATGAACTTGAATTAGCTGCAGCCGTGACAATTTTTGGCCAAAGGGACTGGGATGTGCATCTGCATTTGTAGAACAGCCAATAGGAATGCTCTTGCTCTCTGAAATGACCTGTGATTGGCCAACATCTCCTGCCCTGGGATAGATTTTCTAAAGCCTGAAAACAGTGCCAAGTAGGCGAAGCAGTCTAGTTTTCTCTCAGACCACTTGAACTACAATATGCTGAAAGATTATTGTGGATGCTTTGCCCAGCAAGGCCAACAAAAAAACCCTACTCCAGATGTAACAACATTGTTTTAATTTTAGAATATCTCTTTAAGGTTCCATTTTTTGCCTGCAAGTACTCAAAAGCTAATTGTGCTGAAGAAACTATGCACATATGTATTATACTTTGTGGTTCAACTAGTTTACCATAGCAAAGTATGTTGTGTGGGTTGTGAGGTGTTGATTGTCATTTTCTTTGTTGTTAGGTGTTTGACTTTATCCTTGAAGCAGAGGAAATTAAAAGTATTACAGCCCTGCACAAAGGCTGGCGGTACATTGTACCAATGATCCAAGTAAGTGGGCTCTTTGTACTGTATTTGTCATGGTTCCATGGTTTCCAGTCTACTGGAAAACTTTACATCCAATCTATCGCAATTATAAGAGATAAGATAGCGGAGCCTGTGCATTTAAAGTCCTGGTTTTCATTGCCCTGATAGGTCTAAGAATGATTTTAATAGGTGGTAATTTTCTCTTTCTAAAGCTTTTTTTATCCTGATAAAAAGGGTTAAAGGGTCAAATTCAAAAGCCCTGGATATTGGTAAAATATCAGTATCAGCCCTCAAAGTCTAAATTTTTTTCAATCCCCTTCTCATGTAGTTTGGTCAAAAGCAGCCAGTGTGTAATGGAAAAGTGACACTGACTTTGAAAAACTGGCAACATTTAAAAGGTGAACATGAACACATTACTGAGGAGCAGAGAGAAATGTATTAACTTTGGATGTTGCAGGTGGAAGGAGAACGTGTTCCCAGAGATGCAGGGCATCCTCACTACCCTTTTAACGACCCCTACTGACGACTCACACTCCAAACTGAATTTGTGCCTTCAACATCCAACACCACCCCTTCACATCACTAATAAATATTTGTCTTTAGATTATGTCAAATCCTGCTCCTATCATTAGAACAATTCAAGTTATTGTCTGTGATGAAGACTGGAAAATCAGGTATGACTACTACGTACATATTTTTTAAATAAACATTTTGTTACTTCACTTGCAGGTGTCTTTATTTAAAACGCTGATATTTATAAATGAACGCTTGTTGAACAACGTGGTGTTGTATGGTATACAACTATAAATCGGGAGTTAAATATATTGTTTAATACTGTAATGCAGATGGTGAGGTTTATTTCCAAGATTTTTAATTGTTTGTGTTGTGTCAATCTAAAACTAAAATTTGGATGCTTGGAAACTGGACAACATGAGTAGTACTTGAATTTGTTTAGTAGTAGTGTGACAACTAAGAAAATGCGTCATTTCAGGCTAATGTTGAAAAGCAGAGATACACAGCTCACAAGAGTGTGTTGTCAAAAAAGTGTATTCCAGCAACTCCTACAGATTGAAAAATGATGCATATTTTCCTAATAAATGTTACATTTTGTTGCCTTAGATAATGCATTAATTAACCACAGTTTAGGCCAGAGGTTTTTAAAGTGTGAAGGGGAGCCTCCCCAGGGGTGCTCCAAACATTTTAAAGAGGCTCAGTGAATGGAAGTAACAATTATTACATTTGTTATCAACCAAATATCTCAGAATATCCTAAATGTATGTGATTTGGTTAAGGAGTTAGTTCGGAGATATATTTTGGGGTATATTACTGTTTTTCCCAGTCAGTAATGCCTGAAGACAGACTTTTTAATGCATTTGGTGTAGTCTGAAGTGGTGTCAAACAACAATATTATTAGGCTGTCTTGGCTAAATTGCTGACTGTCTCTGGGTTCAAATAACATAATCATGATCCCATAGGCATCCAGGAATTGAAAATCAAACAAACATGTTTTGGTAACTTATTCCCAGTTTTAAAAAATCTAATAGTCTCTATCCACATATCACCAAATAGTGCCTTAAACAGGTGGTGGCTGGAGCAGGCGCTGTGTACTCCATGCTTTAGGGAGAAAAGCTGGTCCATTGTGCTGGTTCATTTCATATACACATATCTTGTGGCCACAAGTTAATTAAAACATGAGAACGAGTTAATTAAAAAGTAGGAACAAGTTATTAAAACGTGGGAACAAAGTGGTATCTTGTGGGCAGGCAATTGTGGCCTCAATACACAGTTATTTCTGTGACAATCTGTGATCCTTTTAGGGCTCCATGCTTGTCACCTCTGCATTGGTTTATTTGGTAGGGCTGGATCCAAATATTCGTTCGATAGGTAGGTATTTGATTTTCTATATTGGATATTCATTTTTTTTTTTTTAATTAAAAAAATCTTTGAAGCTTAGGAATTGGTATTCGGCATAGGCCTATTATTTGGTTTTAGTCTTGAAAACGGACCTTGTGACCGAAACATCGACCAAATTAATCACTGCAAAGGTGGCAAGTTTGTGCAGGAATTTACTGTTTTCTTGTTTGTTTTTGTTAAACAACTACCGTAATTCTTCCAATTGTAGTAAAATATATTTTAATTATGTATACAACTTATTTTAACAATGACATGGCAAATGTCTGTTGTTCAGTAATCCAGGACATTCAGTAACAGTGGTCAGATATGAGAGTCTCTCATCTCCTGCAGCACCTCTTCCAAAGCTTCCTCCATTGTCTGTTTGGGAGGTCTGTGCTTGCGAATGTACTGTGGAAAGAATGACAAAATGCTGTAGATAAACTTAAATAAGTGTGAATTGTCTACAGGTTTCAGAAAGCCACATTTCAATGGAATTTAGAATGTAAAAGAAATTTAAAGGGTGACTGTTTTCTGTTAATTTTATCTGTACATTGGTACTGACTGATTTTCCACTTATCTAAATATCAGATCAGATACATCACAGTTAGTGAATGCAGGAACGCTGCGTGCAACAAATGTATCGCAGAGATAAATATGGTGATAAAATGTTTGCTCTATTACAAATTGGATATTCAATCAATTAGGCTTTTATGGTTAAAATAGTCATTTCTTTTGTTTAGACAAACTTTGCAGGAAAATCTACTGTTCAGGATTATTCACAACTGTACATTAGTATGTAGTGTGTGTGTATGTATAACTATGCCAGGGCTCTCAAGTGTCACGCATTGAGCGTGACAGTCACTCATTTCGGTCTGTTGTCACGCACTCCCGCCACACATTGTATTTCTCACGCAGAAAAACTATTTATAATATATTTAATATGCCGCAGCGCCCAAAATGTCTCTGGCCGCGCCGCTCTCACTATGGAACCGGCAGAAATCAAGAGTCTCCCCTGGAGTTCTTGGTCAGTCAGTAGTCTTATCAGCCAATCAAAAAAAAAGAAAGGGGCTACACCAGACACAGCGTCAGCTGATTTTGCCGAGGCTTCGGCTCGAATGTTTTGAGTGTAGCCCTGAATATATTTTGAAAAGTTGACTGACAAATATGAAACGTGGCTTAGTGTCCACTCTCACTGTAAAAAGCTGCAGCTTCAGGTTTATGGACGCGCTCTGCTGTGGAGATGCTGCGGCAGATGTGTCGCGTTGAGCTCCGTTAATTCTGTTTTCCACCTCCGACGTAGAGCAGCGTTCAGCCACTTCACTAAACTTTGTCTCATTCAGAGACCCAGACGGGGATCTATGGTCTGTCAGGAGGTCTGAGGTCTACCGTATCAGCAGAGATATCACGTAATGCACAGCAGACTATTGTGCAGGTGGATTATTTTCTGAAATATTGTGACTTGTAATATCCTATTATCACTTTATTTTTCACAAAATATCACGACTCCTCCAAATCTCAGAGAGCATGGGATGAGTTATATTTTGAATGTGCAAAAGTTTTGGACATGAGCAGAAATCTTGCTCAAACACATCTGAAATATTAAAGTCCAGGGGTTTATTAATCCATTAAAATGAATAATGTATAATTGAGGTGAATAATTGTCAAATGCACATTTAAGGAGGTTACTTCCCCAACAAAAGATGCAAAAGAGAAGGTAAGAGTAAATGATGCCTAAGCTACATGTGTGCTGACTCAGATATAATTAGGAAAGTTGATCCAAAGGAGAATAAATAGTTGAAAGCAATACAGAATACCTGAGAGCCTTACTGCAATATATTCCATTGTTTTTATAGTTGAATTGTAATTTGTGTCCCTTTACATTAAGATATTTCCAGCATATTGATTCAGAAAAAGGTACTAATAGGTGCATAGAAATTCACCACAATGCAGGAAATGAAGTGTTTAATGCTCAACATTTTCTGGGGGTGGACCCCCAGAACCCCCCATCATAAGTCACCAAACAAATCTGGAACCAGAACCCTGTCCTTTGGGCTGCCAGGCCAGTTATGATTATTGGTGCCATCTAACTAACATCTACAAACTGGAGGCTATAATGAACATACACTGGCTATTAACAAGCTGGGCGGGGAGATGTCACTCTTGCCTGTCTTCAAAACTTGAGAGCCCTGCTATGCCTTACCTCTTTGGTGTCCTCCAGCATGGTGTATCTGTAGTTTGGTGGTCCCAGGCTCTGCACCAGGCTGGAGTGAAGATGACGGCCTCTTTCGATGAAACACCTCGTCATGGCAAGTTGCTGTTTTAGCATTTCATTGAGTGCAAATACAGCTGGGTTGAAGGTGCTGAGAGCTGAGGGAAGGACACACACACACACACACACACACACACACACACACACACACACACACACACACACACACACACACACACACACACACACACACACACACACACACACACACACACACACACACACACACACACACACACACACACACTTTAGCACTCCCAAGCAAAAAGCAGGTCCCATGACATGGTGCTCCTTGGATGCTTTTAGATAGACCTTAGTGGCCACCTAATACTATATATGATGTCTCTTTCCCGAAATTCAGCCTTGGTGCAGAATTACAGCCACTAGAGCCAGCCCACAACGAGCTTTAATCAGGACGTGCCATTTCCAAAGACAATATATAAAATGGACCGACAGATCCTGTTGCTCTGGACGAAGATGAGTGAAGTCTATTAGAAGCACTTTTCAGTTAGGCTCGAGCGTTACTGCGCAGCTGCAAACTGAGCTTGCCGACGTAGATGTGACGTGAGCAACGTGTCTGAACGTTGTAAGTCTTCTGGTAGCTGTGCCAAGATAAATCTCAATCATTCCCAATCTTGTAGAGACGGAGAGCGTAGGTATATGTAAGAAGATAACATAGGCACAGGCTAATTATTGCTAACTAAAATGCTAGTTAATACTAGTAATTAAACTAAACAGCTAATGTAAGTCGAAACTGCCTGAGAGCTTCTCCTGTACTATACGGCAATTCCTCTACTATGCGACAGTAGGTCGCTTGGTTATGACGCAATCTTTAGCCTATTTTTACAAAAACGTCTGCTACGGAGCCATAACGTGAGGTATAATGTAATGAAGCCTTTTATACATTGTCGTGTTTCTTTAGAAATAAATAATGGGCAAATGAAGTCTTTAAACGCTTTAGATGTAAAGTTATTCGCTGTCAAAGTGACGCCAAAATGAATGGCAGTCAGCGGGATGCTAACAGCGGGTGAGAGTCTGGTAGCATTAAAATGGCGCCATCCGTATGTAGCCTGCCCCCTTGGCCATTTCTGTGTCTGTAGCAATTGAGGAGGAGAGAGGAGGGGAGCAAGGTGGAGGGTGGGGGTGTGGCCTTGAACAACTGCCACTTTGCTCGTTTAAAAGCCATGATGGCTCTCTCTCATGGGTTGGCCAAATCAAAGAATTTCTAATATATAAGTTTCACTCCCTCGTTACTTCCGGGTTCTGAGTTCCACTAGATGGCGCTCACAGGTTAGTGCAGAATGAATGGGACTCTATGGAACTATACCCCTAAAAACCCACTTTTCTCAGGATATGATTTTTTGTCTAGTAATTTGAATGTTGCATTCGAAAGGGGAGTCAAACAAAATACATACTGCTGGGTGTTAGATTTTTTTAAAGTTGCTTTTTTGTTCTAAAAAGCCTTTTAAAATGTCAATGACGTCATACACATATACGGCCAGAGATACTGCTTTACGGCAAGCTCTGAGTCGCTTCCTTTTTCTCTCTCGAGGCATCGACAACACAGCTGACAGGTTAGGCTCTCCCTGTCAATACACATGCTAGAAAGAGGTTTGCTGATTTTTAACGACCACGTCGAAATATTCACTCTGATATTCTGGCTCCGCTTCGGATGCCGTCAAGCGGGATCTCCGATCGTAATCAGTCCTTCACTGACCAATCAGCATTCATTAGCAGAATGCTAGCGTGGTATGGGCAACAACGACTCAACCTGTAAGAAATCGAAAGGGCATAAGTACTCGTTCATTCAACTTTTGACCTATAATCCATGTTGAACTTGCAAAAACTACAATCAAATCTGAGATTACTCAACGACAATCAGGCGAAAGAGACAAATTTAGCCGTCTAGCTCCATAGGGTCCCATTCATTTTGCACTCACCCCGAGTGGAACTCTGGTGGAACTGCAACCAAAGTAGGTACAATGGGGCTGAATGGGGAGTGGAACGGCTTTCCGTAGACAGGCTTTGGCCAAATTCTCTGGGCGGGCAAAGCAGAGAAAGGGGAGGTAACCTTGCTTGTTATGACCTCATAAAAATGACCTTTTTTTTCAAATATCCCACAAATTCACCTGAAATTCCTTCAAATTTCATAATTTTATGATTTACATTCCACATCATTAGATCTCACCATTAGACTTAACTATTGATATAAATAGTTTGATGTTGAATATGGTCTCATTTTAATTCTTGACCATCAAAACATAGGGGTAAATATCACCTCTTGTGATTTATCATGTTTGGTTCAAGATAATTAGGTTGGCGGCATTAAAATGGCAGCCACAGCTGTCTAGAGGCCTTCATTTATGTTGTGTGTGGTATCATTGTAATCATTGACCATCCAAACATCGGGGTAGACATCCTTTATGCAGTTGCAGTTGAATGTTTTGTTCAGGAGATACCAAGCAAAATGCATAATTTGGCTATGTCGGAAAGTAAAATGGCCGTTGCGGCTGACATGACGTTTTTTTGCAATGGCTAACATACTTTTTTGAAAGAGCACTACCCACTGAGTAATTGTGGCAATTTTGGTGCTTGTATCCACATGTGAACAATTTCCCTAAAAAAATGGCACTTATCTGCTCCACTACAACAGCAAATGCAACTTGCAAAAACTGCGATTTGATGAAAGAGAAAAAAAAAATGATTCCCCCAACACTCTGTTCTCACTAGGCGAAATTACGTCACTTCATAATGTTCCCATGGCAACAGGGGAAAATGGCTGCTCTTTTGTGAAGTAAACACCATTTTCAACTTTCTGCTGAGATATATGTGACTTTTTTGCAACGAAAATGTGGTTGGATTATGTAATCATGCAAGCCCCGCATATTTTGCGCAGAAATCGACAATTTCTGCAGCGAAAGTACGGCGTATTTTAAAAAATACGGCCCCCGCATAAATATGCGGACTTTGGCTGATTATGCATTGAATTCTGCGATCGCATAATCACGTTTTTCTGGAAAGACTGAATACTGTCCTCCTCTTCATCAGACGAAGACTCGTGTGCAAGCCGTGTCCATTTTGGCGTCTTGTGCTCGCCATCCACTCAAAACATAACGTTAGCCTACAACTCTCTGGCCGTCTCGCAATCCCAAACAAGTGTCGGTGGCATGCCTTTTGTTTTGTTTCCGGGCTAGCTAGATCCGGTGTGGTGGTGTAGTTTTTCTAACGTTAGTAGTTGTTGCAACAGCATGTGAAAAAAACTACAAAGTTTCAGATGAGCCGTTCTTGAGACATAAACCTTTTGTACTTGTAGCGCCCCCTATTGGCCAATTTTCGTAAAATGGGCGTGGGACCTCCAGAGGGTCATGGCAAAGAAGAATCTAAAGTTTCGTGTTGATAGCATTCATTTTGGTCGAGATATGGCAACGTTGGTGTTTTCATAGTTAGTTACACAAATGTTTGTGTGTAATATGCGCAATTTTTATCCTATAAAAATTGTTATGATAAAGTTTTGTCAGGTCGGTCTGGAGATGCTATGTCAGTCAGATCAGTCGTCCGGTTTAGGAAGAGTTTGGCAAAGTTGGTTTTCGATAAATCACAATTTTTCATGCATAAAAGTCTAGCTGGAAATGGCCGTGGCCTATATCAGGAGATTCAGTTGGATCCAGTGAAGATGAGGATATATGTTTTTTGAATGTGCGATGTACAGTTTAGGAGTTATAGGGCCAAACACATTTTTTTCTCTGCTATAGCGCCACCTAGTGGTGTGTGTCCATTTTTGTCTCCGCTGAGGGTGCTGAGTTTTGGACCAGTCCTAAAAATGGCAACCCCCCCACCATGTACAGTTTAGGCTGTAGCGTGAGTTTTATCAACGGAAGAATAATCTCTAGAAAAACAATAGGGTTCCACAGCCCTGCTGTGTGAACCGCGTAGCTTTGCTACCGCGGTTCCTAAAGCCTCAGGCTTGGACCCCTAATTAGTAAAGCTTACATGAATTTCATGTCTTTAGTATTTGGACAAGCCAGGGCTCCAGACTAACTTATTTTACTAGGAGCATTGTAGCTCCTTACTAAAAAATGTTAGGGGCACTGGTAATAAATACAGAAATTACAATGTGCTGTTTTATTTTAGTTCACAGTCACATTTTAATTGAATGGTGCTTAACAAATGCACATTCAGAAATGTAAACAAAGTATTATAATTGTCAGTGTACTGTATTATTACCTCATGCAGGCTCTCCCTCTCTGTCTCTTTTTTGTTTACACTGAAATAATCATATCTAAGGTGTTTAAACTTGAGGGAGCCAGAGAGAGAGGAGCTCACAACACTCACACAAGCACTATTTGTTTTTACGAGGTAAATAGTTATATATTTAGCATCCTATGTGTCTCCCCTCTCTGCTGTTCATGGCTCAAGTCACATTTCTACCTCTCTCACCCAAGTGAGGGAGCAGTACAGCAGCATGTGGCAATTTTCAGACCTGACTTAGCTGACGTTTAAAAATGCAAATAAATCAGTGAATGCACTACAGCACTGCCAAGGTCTATCAACACAGCTCCGCCGACCAGAAGCGCACACAAGCCGGGTTGAGACGTAAACAAAGTGAGGGAAAGAGAGGAGGGCTGACGGCAGGCTAAGGCCATCTCCTTATCGGCTATTACTACGCAGCATTTTCTTCGCCAATGTACGTCTCAATGTCTTTAGCAAACAAATGGATGAGCTTCTGCTGCGGATCACCACTCGTAACATGTATGGCAACATCATGATTTTCACGGAAACATGATAACAGCGCTGTGCAACAGCATGTGCGGACGATGAGTGTGACGCCACGAAAGCGAGTGGGTCTCGCTTTCGCAACCGGCAGTGGCGTTGCTTTTTCATTTAACATGTCACGGCATACTCTATGCTTGAAGCTAAAATTGTGTTTAACTAGTGTATTGTGTTTAAACTGCGAAGTGCCTGCACTGTCGGCAAACTTTGTGTTCCCCGTAGTTCTGGGGTAGCGACTGCAACATTCGCAGTTCATGGAGTTTGTCTCCTTACAGTACCTCAACCAGCTGAATTTGCAGCCAGTCTTACTGAAAATGGTGGGTTCGGGCCTTTTTCACCACACAAACCTCTGACTCTGAATCATCATCCGACTGTGACACTGTAGACTCTGGCATTAGCACACTAGCCGCGCGTCTCCTTCCCACTAATGTTTACGCACGCTCAATTATCTCTAGGACCCTCCCCCTCCACACATTAGCCACTTACAGTGGCCATTCCCTATCCTTCTCACACTCATTGGCCTGCCACAGATTCCGGATTCATTGATGCGCCCCTTCCACGTTTAATGTACACACTCTCAAATTTTGGTCACAGTCTGGAGCCCTGCAAACCCCCCAAAAAGATAGTTTAAAAAAAAAAAAAAAAAAACACGTTACACATTTAAAATATATAAAAATGACATTATATAAAAACAACATACGAAACAGGCTACATTTAGTGCACACACATTATAGGCTCCATAAAGTTCAGCGAACGCATACTAGCATTAGCGCTTGGTGATATGTAAACACTAAGTATAAACACAGCCGTAAATTTGCGTGGAATGTAGAATGGTCAGTATTTAACAGTCACAAACTCCACCAGCAGTTAGCAGTTAGTTGGATGCAAGCAGCTCATTTCTGCACCAGTCCATGTTAACACAGCCCACCTACACTAGTCTTACCCGGCGACAGAGCAACAGGCCTGGTAGCTAGATAGTCCAGTACACTGTTGTTCAGCCATGTTTCCACAACAACAAAAACACAGCAGTCTCTGAACTCGCGTGGGGAGTTTCATTGAAATTGGATGTAGTCCAGTTTGTTGTCTAATGAGCGGACACTTGCAAGCAGGACTGATGGAACAGGTGGCCGGCTAGTGTTAGCTTTCCACCTAGCTCATACTCCTGCCCTCGTTCCGCGTTTCACCGCTGAGGATGTCCCCTAACCCGGCTATCGGCATCGGGCGACACCGGTGGCTGAGGTGTTGGTCTCCGTAGCAGGCAAAGCTTGCGTAATGTGTTGAGTATTCCATCTGTAATAAAGTGTTCTGCATATTCTCCGATCTGTACCAATGTATCCCGGTGGTACACGTGCGGTAGTTTGAATGCACATAATTGTTGTAAAAGTTTTCTGCTGAAAAGATGGAGCCTGTTTAGCGAAGCTTCAAGATGGCTGACACTCATTTTGCTTCGGCAAGCTTCAGGTAAAGATGACAGTCCAACCCCCTATGGGCGGGTTGAAAACATGCGGAAGTAGCTCCTACTACTGGCTGTAGTCCATTGCCTCTGGGCAAAAAAATCTTCCGATTACGCAAAAATCGTCGTTTTCCGTCATCGGAAGATTCTTTCCAGACCCACAATACAGAGATCTCTAGGCTCAGGGGAAGCACGCTCATTTGAAAATACTACTGTGTTTCTACTGATACAAAGCTTAATGCTAAATCGGTGAAGTATCCCTTTAACATAACAAATGTAAATGATAGAGACTTGGCAGAGGTAGGCTCTCAGAGTGCTTTCTAGTGTTCTATGGCTATTAATGTTGTATTTAGTTTTGTTTAATTGAATCTTACCTTCCACCATTTCTGCACTGAGAGTATGAGCAACCATTGGGGTGGGATCCATGTAAGTAATGCCCACTGCAGGACTCAAAGTAGCCATACCTACAGAGTGAGGAGAGACAGAGATAAGAAACAGAAGTACTGAGCTGTTCTATACAACACCTCCAGATTCCACGTCATTGTCAAATTAATTCTGATAACTTCGTGATTACTGTGAAGAAATGTGACAGTGGTAGTGATGATTAGTGCCCCTACCACATCTTAGGGCGCTTTCACAACTGCTTTGTTTAGTTCGGCTGAATCGCAAGTTTGTTTTCCCCGCTGGTGCGGTTCGTTTGGGCAGGTATAAATGCGGTAATCGCACTCGGGTGCGCACCAAAAGCGGACCTTGATGAGGTGGTCTTGGTACGCTTTCAATCAAACTCTTGAGCGGTTTGTTTATTGTGAGAATGTTCTCCGGACCTCGAACCGCACCAACTACTGTATATATACTCCGCAAGTTTGAGTTAATGTCTCCTATAGTCAGGTGTGCTCAACAATCTGCGATGCAGCAGAGCAGCAAACTGTAGCATCTTGCAGTGTTTCTCTCACAGAAATAGACAGCAGCAGTCAAGTTGCCGTCTGTCACTCGCATCTCCCTGGTCAAACTAAAGTTGGAGAGCAGAACGAAGTCTCGGTGACCAGAGCAGACGTAGTAATGCCGATCGCGAAACAATGTCTGATTATTTAGGCTAAATGAAATGAGCTGGTTTTACACTGTACGGACAGAAGTACAGAGTGTGGATTGGTAGCTGGAGAGATGCCAGTTCACCTCTTGGGCACTGCCAAGGTGCTCTTGAGCAAGGCACCGAACCCCAACTTCTCAGGGCGCTTCTCCAAGGAGCAGCCCCCTCACTCTGACATCTCTCCATTAGTGTGTTTAGCATGTATAGGTCCTGAGCATGTTTGTAATTCAGGCCTGTGTTCAATGTGTGTGCAACTTTTTGCTGTACTAACAGAGTGAAAATTGTAAATTTCCCCTCGCGGGATAAATAAGGCATTCTTCTTCTTCTTTCTTTCTTACTTACTTAATCTTGCTCCTGCCCCAGACACATTCGACCAATAAGAGGAGTGAACGATCTTGCATGATTTGTAATGACGCATTTTGATATGCTTGGATTTTTCCAGGTGTGAAACCAAACCAAGGGAAATCGCTCCAAGTTTACAAACTCAACTGATTCGGACCAAAGCAAACAAACTATAGTTGTGAAAACGCCCTTAAATATACAAATGTCATGTATGGCAGACTAACCTGTGGGCCATGTTAAAGCCAATGGAATGGGCTGAGTCTGTACTTCTGCCTCTTTTAAAACCATTCTAGTTGAAGCATGCCTCCTTGACTTGCGAGTTAGGCTCCGGCTGTCATGTGATACAGAGAATCTGGAGTCCCTGCTTCTGCGTGTTTGACTGTGATCTGGGGTCTGTGAGGTGCAGGAGCGACTCGTGTGTGAGACAGTGCTCGAGTAATTATCTTCTGTCCTCTCACAGAACACATCTGAATCCTCCTCTCTGACCTCTGGTACCACCTTCTCTTCATCTCCATCTTCTTGCAAGTGCTCTGAAATCTGGTTGACACTGTATTTTGACTCTGTCCTGCTCTCACTCTCAAAGTCACTTTGGTAGTCCAATGCACCCTCCTGCTGCGCCTCTTTTTTCTCCTCCTCATATCGTAGCCGCTGTTGATGTCTGTTAGGGGATCCAGGAAGAGGGACGCTGTGTTTGACTTCTCTCTGTTTAGGCAGTAGGGAGAAAGCAAACACATCAGCCAAGAGTTTGATCTATGGTTCCTGCGGAGTCTCCACACAGAGCTTTCACTGTAGCCTACTTAAGTGGCCTTGGGTCTCATTTACAAATGTGGCGTATGCACAAAACGGGGCTGAAAATGTGCATACGCCACTTCCCACGCAAAGGTTGTGATTTATAAAAAACAAACTTGACGGGAGAACGTGCGGTCCTCCACGCAAACTCTGAACCATGCGTACGCACATTTTGGAGACAAAATAGGAATTGGCGACGCAGATGGTTAGGTGGTGAACTGAAGTCACACTGCAGAAAGTAAATGGGAATAATGATTACTCGTAATATTTCCAAGTATTGATGCCTCACGCACATTTTTTCACTCCATATCATCCACGTTACCATGAAGATTAAATCCAGCAGTGTTATTTGCGCTTGTACTGAGGGATAATTGTTCCATAAACACCTCCAACTCAAATCTTAAATACAAATTTGTTCTTAATGTTTAATCGGCGTCTCACCGTCACATTGTCCGCTACGGAGCGCAGGAGGAGGAGATGGCCCGACTGCATGGAATACAGGATAGCATCAAATACCCTACCATTAGATGATAATAATAATACATAAGTTTTATATAGCGCTTTACATGGAACTCAAAGACGCTTTACAAACAAAAGAAAGAAACAAACAAACAAGATGAGTGTTATTGTAGATTATGGATAGGCCAATTGAAACAAATGAGTTTTGAGCAGTTTTTTTATAGGTGTTCAGTGAGTCCGAGTTTCTGATGTGGCTGGGGATGAGTTCCAGAGGGTGGGGGCAGCTATTGCAAAGGATCGGTCCCCTAAAGTTCGGTGGGTTGATTTGGTGATGGGTTTGAGGAGGTTTAAGTCAGCTGAGCGAAGGCATCTGGAGGGGCGATGGTAACTGCAGAACACAGTGAAATAACTACATATCTGTCTTTAAAACTGTGCATATGCATGCACGGCTGTATTTTCAGACTTTGACATTTGATGACAATACAGCCGTTAAGATCTCGCGCAATCGTTACACTTAATGTCTTCGTTATCGGTCCGAACTTTAATACTGTTTGTGACCAAACCTGCATGAAGAAAAATGTGTTTTCTTATTAGACTTTCTTTCGTCTTCAAATTGTATCTCAGGGTGAGGGATACCACTTGTTGATCCTGTGATTTTGGCAAGGCATTAACAATCACAACATGTTGTAAACATAAATACTGGTGTGACCCCCGTGCGTAATGCTGCATGATGGCACTGGTGGCCCTGCAGGAGGACTACAGCGATGGAAGAATCAGGAGAGAAAGAGACGAGGAAGAGAGTGAGAGTGACGATGATTAGCTTCAGAGCGAGTAGTGATTCTAGAATCTAGAGTCATAGTGAGAGAAACAAAGTTTCTCCCCTGTGCTTTCTGACCAAGGTGGAAAATCGGTAGCACGAAAAGTTAACCCTCTCCTTGATTTCATGTTGTTTATGGAGAATGAACAAGAAACAAGGTAAGTGGATGTAAGAATCTTCCTTTCTCTGACTCGTAGCTTTCAAGTGCTCACACGTCTCCCGTTCTCACAGTGGAAATCAATGAATCAGTGAACCCATGCACACCCGAAAAAATTGACATAACATTATTTATAATACATGTAGCCTATTTGATTCACAGCTGCTACGTATAGTGTTTTGACCTTGATAATCCAACTGCATTTTACCGCAAACTTTCGACTAGTTAACTTTCTAAAGCGGGCGAAATCGCTTTTTGCTAAAAGTCGGGTCGGGACTCTAACATTAACACACTGGCAGACGCAAGTGACAGAGAGACGGAGAGCAGGGAAGGAAATGCGTGCGGCGGGCGGTGTTGATTGTGAGGCGCACCACCGCACATTAGTCTATGTGTGGGAAACGCTGTTACTAACTGTTTATTCAGTTAAACATTAATTTTGAACTGTAGGCCTACATAAGAGGTCGTGATGAACTGTTTTACAGTCAGTAGGCTGTATACATCCGCGCTAAAATATCAAGGTGAAAGTCGTCATAGCTTGCGAAGTATAGACCCAGCTCCCAACCCAACTTTGAGAATAGATTAACGGCGATATTTTTTTTTATCGCCCGATAAGAGTCTCACGTTAACGCAGCACGTTAACGCCGATAACGGCCCACCACTACTTTATACCTACCATTTTACAACAGTGCATAGAGCATTAACATAAGCGAAAAGGTTTTTAACAAGTTCTCAGTTCAACCACTTTCACGAAAACTTACTTGGTGAAAATAAAAGGCAATGTATGTACGTAACATTTGCTATGTGTGCATATTGTTTTTCAATGCAGCTGATGATTGTAATAGGCCTTTATGGTATGTTCATTTTTGGTTTCACTTTTAGATAACTACTTAAAACTGCACAATCAATACATTACGGAGCATTTTGGCATCTTTCAGTTCATTGTTGTGGTTTAACGCCCCTATACTGTTTTGGTTCAGTCTCACTGCTTTAGTCACACTCGTTTCCAGCAGCAAGCAGCTGTTTTCAGAGGAAAGGCTCTATTAACCCACTATATGCAACTTGCTTAGCATCAAGACAACTATTCTCGGGAGTCGGTGGGGACTTAAACAGAGCTATAAGTTGAGTGAATATTGGATTTATAATGGATATTTGCTCTGTGTCTTCTGGGTGTGTAAATAATCAACTGCTTGTTAATAGAGTTGCTGTATCAACTAATAAGGGAATAATAATTAGGGCCCAAGCTTGGGTTTAACGAAATAACTTGATAGCGCCCACAACAACATTTTAAAGAAGTAGCCCTTGCAGTACGTTTCACCTAGTATGACATTTGGTAGGCACATCATGTCCAGACTTACCATAAAGCCTCTTGGAAGTCAGCCATATTGAATTTACTGTACAATTTTTTGAAGTTTTTGACCATTTACAGGGGTGTACTTTAACGTACTCCTTCTAGAAATTTTCCCGATTGGTTTCAAAATTGCATAGTACTATCTAAAGACATTTGCCAAGCTAAATTGCAAAGCGTTTAAATCCTTGTGTAATGGCATGGGGGTGGCAGGGTGTCAATTTTTTTTATTTTTGATGTTTTCATGTTACTGTTGAAAACAGGAAGTGGTTTGTAGGGCTGGGTACCAAACTTAGTACTTTTTACAGTATTTTTTTTTTTTTTTATTTTTTTTTTTACAAATTACGTTGTAACTACCGGGGACCGATTCCCGTTAATTCAAACGGTGCCAAATTGAGGGGTTTGGTTTTGTGTGGTCTGTAAAATGTTCTAAATGAATAATATATGTTCTAAGTAACTACGATAAATAGGTTTGGAATTATTTTTACAACAGAAATTATTTTTTATTATTACAGAGGAAAGAACCGAAAAGAGTTACCGTTGGGTACCGGCACCGAATTTCAGGTACCGGTAAAAATGTAAACAGTACCCAACCCTAGTGATTTGTAACTAGGCATGGGCCGGTATGAGATTCTGACAGTGTGATAACCTTCAGCAAAAATACCACGGTTTCACAGTATTGCAATAGCAGCTCTAAAACGTATTATTTTGAAATGTCTGGGTACAAAACAACTTCTTTTCCTCCATTGAACACACTGTATTTTATTTTAAACAGCATAGCCTATAGAATATTTTGTATATTTTTAAATGTGTACCATATTAAGTTCAAATAAATAATACAATCATATTTTTTCATGTGGTTTCCCTTTTGCTGCCAGAGCTACTGCAGTCCTAAAAAGAAGAAAAATAAAGACAGACATTTTAATTAACTGGAATCTGTAATGACAGTTATCGCTGGTCTAAAAATATCAGCTTTTTGGTAAATAGTACATAGCCCATTGAAAATGTGCCGGTTTGGAACGGGCGATTGCTCGGCCTGTGGTATTGCTGCTTGTAGAATTCTTCAAAACCGGGGGGCGCGATTGAGCATGAGTAGTGAGTAGACGTGTCTTCAGCAGCTCCTGCAGAAATCTATCAAATTTATACATTTTGGACCTTGTAACCTTTCAAACTCCATTGGAAACACACACTAAGTGACTTTACTACCTAATGAGTGTTGACATCCTCCCAAACCGGCCAAACAACAAAGTGGGAAAACGACAACACGAGGCGATTCGACCTCCTCGGCTAGCGTTAGCGCAGAAACAGGTGCTAATGCTAACAACATGGACACGCTGGCAAATGCAGTTACTGCTGTGCCAGCCTCTATCAACTCGTTTCGGGTGGCGAACCGGGAGTCTATTGCCTCTCTACATTCGATCCTGAGTGTGTATGGCCAACAAATTACTGATGTGGAGGACGGGCTGAATGAGTTCAACAAGAGACTGAGCGGCGTGGAAGCTTCCCAAACTTCGCCGGCTAAAGAGAACGATGTTTTGAGGGAGAAGGTGGCGTACTTGGAAAACTACACCAAACGGCAGAATATACGCATTGTGGGGATATCAGAAAATGCGGAGGGCCCACGACCAACAGAATTCATCGCCAAACTACTCATCAATGTGCTTGGGGAAGACAGTTCTGAGAAGCCGCGAATATACCATGGCCATTCATTGTCAAGCTCCATCACATATATCCATATTCAAAATGATATATTTTTTTTATTATGGTAGCCTATGGATAAAATAAATGTACAAAACAAAAGGTGTGATTGGCGACAGGCTGGTCAGTCGTCAGTTAAAATAAATAAAATAAAAAAGGCTCGTCAGTCCAGGGCGGGCACAGTTGACTCTGCGGGCGGACCTGGCCCCCTAAAGCCCGCCCATAACGACGGGACTTGGCGTCTGTGCTTTTTTGGTACCTGAAAAATTCCCACATAGCTGGCTTCAGTCCTCTTAGATGTGCAGGAAGAGTTTGAGGGTTTCATCTCCTGCAGCCATCATCCACAGACACTCGCACCAACAACAGGAGGGGGAGAGGCTGTGATACTCTACGCTGCACATTGACAGGCAGAGGGATTTGTGAACTGCATTTTCTGTCCGAGGCGACTCATAAAAAACAGCTCATACCATAGGAATGGTATAACGGAAAAGTTTAGTGGTTTTTGAAACCGTGACTTTTTCCTACCGTGGTGTATACCTTAAAACCAGTAACCGGCCCATGCCTATTTGTAACTAGACTGTACATTGCCCAATCTGCTCCCAAACTTTACATGTTACAGTCCTGATCTGAAGACATCTACATGCCAATATTGAGTTATAGTCATAGCAGTACTTACAGCCTTTTGTGACATGATTTACATGAAATTTACATTATGTGGTCTACATTTAATATTAAGCAACACCATGCCCTATGAGGGTGTGCAATTGGAACAGTGACAGGACGTCATCACTTGCGAAGTCATAAAAAAATAAATAAATAAATAGGGCAAGTCTCCTCAGGCAGAGTAACAAACAACGGCGAAAGCCTCGATGGCTGATTAACCATGAAAACCCCGTGAAATATGACAGCTACAGTCGCTTGGAAAATAGCGTTTTGCACTCCACACAGGAAATGAAGTCTAGCTTGTGTGCACATGATGGTCACGCAAATGCATGGCCGCTTTGGAAGGCATCCCGCCAGCACCCCTGGGAACATAGATATAGAACAATAGATATGACATGACGTCATAACTAATGCGATAACTGTCCTCCATCTTACCTGGGTACGGTTTACAATTAGGTGTTTTCCCACCGGATAGTACTTGTAGAAGTACACTTCTAAGCAGTTCTAAGAACTACTCTCCCCCAAAAATGTTTTTTCCATTTGCATTCCCACCGGCCAATTGGCCATAGGATCTGGTAGGAGGGGTAAGGGAGTGACGCAAGACCATAACATCGTCACTACACCTTAGCGTCATAATTTCTAATCATAATTTAAACAAGTCTCCCGAAGAGAAACGGGTATCTCTCTCTCTGCCTGTGGCCGTGTGTGCGTGTGTGCGTGTGTGTGTGTGTGTGTGTGTGTGTGTGTGTGTGCGTGACGGCGGTCAAGCTCGCAGGCGCTTGTGTTGTGATATTTAAACAAACAATCCGTCAACGGCGAAATGGCCCAGGATGACAAGCTGGCCGGCAAGCAAGCGATCCCGTCACTTTATGGAGCTTCTCAACTTTGAAAACTTTGAAGCAAATTGTCAATTCGGCAACGATTTTCGGAAGACTGCCTATATTCGAAATCTAAACAGTTCATTTCTCGCCTAAAACATCAGAAGTGACTTTAATGATGAATAAGATGGTGAAAATGGTTAAAAATGTCCCGCTCTTGCTCTGTCTGCAAGTACAGATGGCGCGCTGCAAGTTCCGGGTTGGCAGTGGGCGTGACTTATAAGTTTGACCAATCAAGTAGACCTAGGAAAAGGGAAAAGACCCTGCTCTGAAGTAGGAGCTAAAAAAGTTCCGTAATACGGCCAGAGGAACTAAAAAATCCCCAAATTTGTCCGGTGGGAACACAACAAAAAAAGCATTCTAGGAACGTTTTAGTTCTAGGAACTGCATAAACCTAATTGCTTTATCAGAAGAACCAAGAAGACCCGGGAAGCTTGCATCACTTTCCACACGTTAGTAGGAGTAGATAGTTTTTTCTCTTCTTTTTTTAACTATAACTACAAAAAAGTGTCTGACCTAGTTACGTTACCTAGTAACGGACCAGCTGAGGTGTCAGTTATTGGTGATCACTAGCTAGCTCTTAACAGCATTTATAAAACAGCAAACATTGTTGTAGTTGTTTGATATTTAAACTCAAATAGGACGTTTAGTAACGTTAACGTTATAACAGTTTTCTCTGAAACTAATAATGCAAAGTTTGTTGAGAGCAAAGCAACAGTGGAATTCGATAAGGTAAGAAATTCAATCTAAATCCAACAATATTACCTCTGGATTGATTTATTGAAGTGAAGTTGACGTTTTGGTAACAAGAACCTTTTTGAAGACCAAGTGCATGAAAATACATATGATGTTCTTAGATATGTTATGACGCAACACACACACAGGACGGAGAGGAGCTGTGTGCTTTGGGAATAAAACGACAGGAGGAGGAGAAGATAGCGATCGCTGAACAGCCTGAGGACGTGAGGAGAGCCAACAGATCTGGTGGTGGGAATGTGCGGGAATATGCCGACTGAAATAGAGTGTCTGTGTTGTGGAGAGTGGGACAACGTACCACCTGACAAGATGAGCGTGCTGCCCGCAGTTGTGTCACAGCTACAGAGGATTTCTCAGCGTTGATCCATCCTGCAGTCCTCAACTGTTTTTTCCGGTGTGATAAAGTCAACTGGGAAAAACGCCGAATGGACCCAATAAACAGCTGTCTCCACAGAGTAAGTGATTACTGTAAACATGACGCATGGTTATTTTACGGGATAGATCGACCCATATTAGACCTGTACTCACAGAGTTGCTGCATGATATCTCTGCGCCAATAAGTAGCAGTGCTTCGGCTGTAGCCTACTTCCACCCAATATAGTCCCAAATCAATATATGCCTAGGAAATCGTCTAGTCTTATTTTGCGTTGCTATTTGTACTTGTTATGAATACGCAGGCCACAAAAAGTAATTAGGTTTTTTTGTTGTTGTTGGCTCACTTTTACTCGCGACATGCTAACGGCAACAAAGGATTCCATTCACCACGCTAAGCTAACGGCGGCTCCGCCGGACTGAGACAATGCATGCACTGAGACAAAAAATGCGTTTGCCCACCTATCTACATCTAGAGGAGACTGTGATAAGCCACAACAAACGGTGGCGTATTCCTTTAACATACAAGTTCCGCCAGGATCATCTTGAGCTTTTCTTCAATGCCATAAGTAGGGCAGGTTATTACAGATAAATAATATTCCAAAAATGTGTTCAAATAAGATAATGCTATGTGCAAAATGATGACAAAAAACAATAATTTGTATTCCCAGGAGGATGGAAGGACCCAAATGCAAACCAGTTCCAGAGCACTTTTAAAAAGCTCCTTGTTTGCTGCAGTTCTGACCCACGTTAGACTGGAAATGCCCTCCCGTGGAGACTATGGAATTGTTTAGCGTAGCAGCTGTCAGTGACCATGACACCTTCCAGCCAGAAAGCAGTTTTGTCAACATCAAGGACTCCACTGAGTTTTCGGAGGTAATTCAGTGCTGTGCAACATACATCGCTGGCTGGGTTGTGAGAAAGATGACCCCTCTTCTGTCTTGTGACACCTGCTGAGAGGCCTTAACGACAGCAGAGGCCCCACTGTATGATTAATATGCATATTAACCTGTCTCTCTTAGTTATGCTGTTTTAGTTTTAGACTGCCGGGGGACTTCCTTTGAAACACTGAGCTTCTCTCTCCTCTATGTCCAAGAAATGTGTGTTACTAACCTAGCCCTGGGAGCTTGCTCCCCGTAGTCTTTGATTCTTTTCACCCAGGATGATGTCCCGGGATTACGGTGGCACCAAAATCATGGTTCCAGCTGTGGCCGGGATGCTGCCGCAATTCCCTGCTGCCCCTTGCTACGCTCCTACAACCACAGTTTCACAATTCTGTTTCATTATCTGTTCTGTGACTATTATTGCCCCCATCCGGCTGCGTCAGCCACCGCCTACCCTGGGTCTGTCCGAAGTTTCTTCCTAAAAGGGAGTTTTTCCTTGCCACTGTTGCATTGATGCTTGCTCTTGGGGGAATTCCTGGAATGTCGGGAATTATTGGGTCTGTAAATTATAGAGTGTGGTCTAGACTTACTCTATCTGTAAAGTATCTTTTTATAGTTTATATAAAGTTTCTATAGTTTGATACTATAAATGAAATTGAATTGAATTGAATATTGGTCATACGTAAAAAGAATAGAGGAGGGCTGGTGATCCCATCCTCCGGATGTGTCATAGTCATCACCGCAACAGAGTGGATCTGCAGAGCGAGTGAAGTCTCTCCTCGAGTCAGGGTGAAAAGCAAATCCACAACAAAAGCCATTCTTTCACTTCTGAAATAACATACAATGTTCTGCACGTAGCCTAGGCCTACTGTAGGTTTGGTGTATAAATGTAGTATATTAAAATGCAATTAGGTCGAGCAGACAGTCCGAAACATTGCAAGCTCACATCGGCTCACGGACAATGGGACTCTTGAGTCATCATGACTCATGATACCTAGAGTAAGTCAGTCAGTCGCACGAATCAGCCGGCTACGTTGTCATGAGTAGATCTGCAGCAGATGAGCGACTGCAGTCTCTCCTCGAGTCAGGGTGAAAAGCAAATCCACAACAAAAGCCATTATTTCACTTCTGAAATAACATGCTTATAGGTTTGGTCTATAGATGTAGCATATCAAAATTATTTCATTCCTGTTTCTATGTCTACATTGAAAGCCTATATATCGGATCTGAAATGGTTGGTCTGCACCGAGTGAATCCACAGAACTTCCTACTACGTTAGAGACAATGGGCTAGGACTGAGTTTCCTTGGTGATTTAGCAATACTGACTCAAGTGACTCGCACAACCCGGATCAGTTTAGTGAGTGACTCAGTATTCTGAGTCACTCACTAAACTGATCCTTAAAAGGAATTGAGTTTGCCAGGCCTACTTCTCAGGTGCTGCAAGCAAGTCACTCCGCCCAAGTAGCAGAAGTTGTAGTGCTTCGCCTTCTGAGAATATAGTTCCCAGTTTCTATATGGTTAGAAGACGGCTGTGTCGCATGTGACCTTGTTATTTGTACACGCTGTGACTATACAAATCACAACATGTAAATAGGAAAATGTTGGTGTTATTTTGTCACTTATTGGGAGCAGTAGGCTAGTTGGAGCCGGTTACCTCCAGGATCTGGGCTAAGCTAGGCTAGCGGTGGGTGCTTCAGACAGAGTTACGACACGCACGGAGATGAGAAGGGTATGTATGGACTTATCTAACTCTAGCTAGCTAAAGTCCCAATAAGTCGGCGTGTTCCTTTAAGGAAGAGCTGGGTTCCCTGGTACATATATTTGCCCTTGGAGTGCACCTCCTTGAAAGCCAACATGGCATTGACAATCATGGCTACACGTTGATGAGGCGCTTGTTAAAAAATATTCTACTCCGCGGCAACACCACATCACAAGCCTTAAAATACATGGCCAGAGTCTGAGGAACAAGCTGAACAAGACCATCCTGTTTAAGGGCCAGTAGGATGCTCAAAAACTCACAAGAATTTGCTCACGTCAGACCTGGAGAAAATTATAAAGCTCTGTAGTGAATGAGCTTGGGTGTGGACAGCGGGCTACATAGCACCACAAATGAATGCCAGTGTTGGAATAAAGTTCCTTTGATGCATTCAACATCTTAAGGAACATCACAACGCTTATTTGCAAAGCTTTTGTATTTATAAACTGTGTGGCCGTGGCAAGCAGTTTGCTTTTTCACCATAACACCGGAAGCTGTAACTTTACTTTTGTCCAATCAGCACATAATTTCACATTAAGGTGGTATCCACACGGAAACGTATTTCAATGCAAACGCACATCTTTTGCATCGTTTGGGCCGACTGTCCACATGAATCCTGTAAACGCACTGCCCGTAAACGCACTTTTTTGAAACCTGGTCCCAGGGTGAATAAAAAAAAAAGCCGGCTCACGTTTGGCTTCATATGGACGGCGAAACCGCATACGTGCGTATCGATGATGACATCCCCACACACCTCGGCCTAACAGCTCCGCCTTCAACCCAGCTGACAGCGCTAGCAGGGACGCAACGCTGCTAGCTCGCTAATCTGTCTGCTTATCAACTCCTTGAACAGATTATAGTAACTTTTAGCACCGCTTATTGTAGAAAGGCTACCGCAAGAAAAACGTGTAGCTAGATTATCAAAAAGACATCGGATCATTGATGTTTGTTGACTGCCGATGTTAGCTAGCAGTCTGGGAAGTTCCATTTGCATTCGCACTGGCCAAGTGGCCATAGGGACTGGTAGGAGGGGTAAGGGAGTGATGCAAGCACGGCAACGTTCTTAACAGTGTTAAAATCAGAAAACAAATACACCAAAAAAAGTATAAACTAAATACTAAATCTAATGTATATAGCCTATGACATAATTTAAACAAGTCTCCCAAAGAGAAATGGGTATCTCTCTCTCCCCCCTCTGCCTGCTGTGCTGTGCTGTGCTGTGCTGTGCTGTGTGTGTGTGTGTGTGTGTGTGTGTGTGTGTGTGTGTGTGTGTGTGTGTGTGTGTGTGTGTGTGCGTGTGTGTGTGTGTGTCCGTCCGAAAAGGCAGTTAACCGCACTGGATTACTTTCTTGGAGAAGTAATCAGTAACTAATTACTATTTCCAAGTAACTTGACCAACACTGGTTGTGATATTTAAACAAACGATTCGTCAACGGCGAAATAAAAGCCTCTTATTTACAAGACCGGTCTGAGAGACCTCCAGCTTAGGCTGGGATCTCTGAGCGTGACTGTCCGAGCGACGAGCCAGCGGTCCAGGCAGGCGCTGCTGGCTGTCTTGTCCCTTTATGGAGCTTCTCAACTCAAAACTTTGAAGCAAATTGTCAATTCGGCAACGATTTTCGCAAGACTGCCTATATTCGAAACTAGGGATGGGGCCGATCCGATCCAGTATCGGTATCGGGACCGATACCAGCGAAATTCAGGTATCGGATTTTCCCGATCCAACCTGCGGAGATTTCCGATACCACGGGCCATGTCTGCACTTTAACGTTGTCTGCTGAAATGGCTCCAAAAGTGATTCCTGCCGGTGCCGGCTGGTCTGTTGGTTGGCTGCAAACTGTGGAGTACATTTCCTGAACAGAGGCGCGGCTCAATGAGACAGAGTTATGAGACACGCCCCCGCTCAGGAAGTCCATTCTGCAGTTTGCAGCCAGCTAGCAGGATAGTAGCATGAGCAGCATTGTGGCTAGCTCAATGCTATCCTGTGTGTCCGCTGTTTGGAAATACTTCACAGAGGAAACACCGCAGAGCAAGACAGCAACATGCAAAAACAAAACAGGACTTTCACAATCGTCTGTCCCGGGGTTGTCGCTGGCGTGTGGCGTTTCATTTCCCCGTTGTTGCGTCCCCCAGAGACCGCGGATCGTGTCCCGACGGCCGCTGTTTCAGAGCACCCGCTGCGCAGCCGTGAAAACAGAGGTGTGTGTGTATGTGTAACTAAGTGTGTGTGTAAGATGTTTACAGTTATTGCACTTTTCTTGTATTTCAGATATTTGACATTTTAAAACGTTGATTTGTTGATGCTACAAGAGCCAGTGTGCTTGATTTGCGCTGTTCACACACTGTTTAATTGATTTTGTGTGTGTGTGTGTGTGTGTGTGTGTGTGTGTGAGAGAGAGAGAGATTTTTACACTTAAATATTGACATGACAATCAATTTGAAACCCTTACAGTTGCATATCTGTTTTCAGAATGAGATTTTTCCTGTTTTTCTGACTTCCTTTTCTGACCTTATACTTACCTCAAGTTGCCTTTTGGGACATACATGCATACGTACGTCCATATCATACTTGCCCGTTGAGAGGAGTTTATTTCAGCATCATATAAAATCAACAATAATGATAATAATAATATTAAAGCAAACACAGCTCTGGTATCGGAATAGTATCGGTATCGGCCGATATCCAAATTCAGGTATCGGGATCGGATCGGAAGTGAAAAAATGTGGATCGGTGCATCCCTATTCGAAACCTAAACAGTTCATTTCTCACCTAAAATGTTTTATTTAATTGTTTAAATGTTTTATTTAATTTATGATTAATTATGCCCATCCCTAGTTCTAGAGAGGCACAGTTGTCTTACGGTCATTACTTTGAATTAAAACCACTATTGATGTATTGGTAGAAAAATATAAGGAGTATAAAGACAACATGAGCCTCTTTCCACATTGATTCCAATTGAAGCAATTCTAAAACTTAACTGAGGTAAGATGGCCGCCAAGTGGTTCCATCCTGGAGTCAGAATTACATGTCATATCTATTGTTCTATATCTGTGTGTGGGAAGGCGTGAGCGCCCGTTCATCACTGCTTGCAGCTTTAATTCAATGTTGTGTTTACATCTTGTTTCTACTGCCTTTAAGTGGCCAAAATAGGTAATGCGGGTTTAAATTAATCAGGTTCTGACTGCTCAAGTGGCTTGCCCTAGTGTGTAAATCATTTCATAATGGATAGAATGGCCAAAATGACATAACATTTTCCTTAAGGCTGTATTAACTTAAATGTAATGCATAATTCTAATATAGAACACATCCAGATAGCATTACATATTACACACAACTAATTTGTAAATTTACTTTTCCATACTTAATTAACTTCTGTCATTACCCACCTCCTTTCCTGGCGTTTCCTCAGTAAATTCAAGGGTAGCAGGGACAAGGTCGTCTAATGTCACCACATTTATTTTGAAGTCTGCAATAACACAAGATCATAAGAGTTTATAAATGATAGGTTTATCATCAACATATTAGTGTGCTATGCAAAATGGCTCATATGAGTCAGAAATATATATTATATTACGGTATTAAAATCTCATGAAAGTTTTATGTTCAAAAGTGGTGCATATTAGTGTATTATAATACCTGCATAATTTCCCCCATAAGGGATACCTGTACATGTCTATACATTTAAAAAAAAGATTGTCATAAACTTGTGATGCCCTGCACAGAAACTCATATTTGTCCCTTTGTCTGTTATTTCTGACTCTACAGAGAGATGATTAATTTACCTTGTTGTCCACCTAGGATGCATTATATGGGGAGCGAAGAAAATGAAAAAAAATGCAAAATGATAGGCTGAGCATCTGGACATCAACAAATCATTAAAACAATTTGGAGTGATTGGTACAGTATGTATACACAGAGGAGAACACTGTTGATGTTAAGTCCTATTGACTCTTATTCTTGGTAACCGATATCTTGAAATGGATTGAGGAGACTTCACTGATGACCTGAACACTAAGTTAACAGACTCCTTTATACTGTTTGGCCTCGCATCTGGAGAACCAGTTGTCAATCATATCATCATAACAACTTAGGGTCCCACACTTAGGTGGTCTCTGATGTCGGGTAGGCCACCTCCAAAGGTCACAACTGAAGATTACATATATTGTTGTTCAGCTCTCCTTCGCACAAATCATAATTATTACACCTGGAGAACATAAGTTCTCATGGCCTCCGATCCTGTCACGGTGTTGTAGCCAGATGTTTCCCATGACTCACCACACGGGTCGCTCACATCAACAGTCAGTCATCAGTTGGCACGTGAGGTTCACACACATAATAACCTTATGTAATATATTGTATAAGATATATTTGAAAGCATGCAGACTTAATATTCAACCTATCAGTAACTACAACACTATTTGCTATCTTTCCTGATGTATTTGATGCCCCAATGAACTCCTCTCACCTTCAGAGGTAACTGCACTCATTTCACTGTGGGGATCTTCAGAGCTAGGCCCAACAAAGAAGAGCTCCTCCAGAGAAAGCACCTCACCACGGCCTGACATGGGCGAGAAGGAACGCTGTGGACTCCCCACCCTGTGAGGGGACTTCAGTCTCAACAGAGGAGATGGGGAGACACAGGGAGGAGAGGGGGATAGGGAGAGCACAGAGGGGCTGAAGTGAGCCTGAGCCTGACCGATGAATCGGAAAGGAGAACTGTGGCGAGAAGGAGAGGCAGGAGAGTCGGGTGGTGCTGTGTTAGGGGATGATGAGGGAGGGATAGTAGCGGGAAGAGGTGAGGAGTAGACCTTCTGGCTGCTTTTGCTCAACAGCTGTAAAAGAGAAAAGCATTGTATTGTTTTAAACTGCGTGTCTGTCAACCACAGTGTTTCTGTTTCTGTAGATTTATGTGAAATGTTTGCTTCCATTTGTGAACCATGCCAAATATTCTTTGCTTTGTTATAGACAGAAATTATTTAAAACTGACTAAAACTATTTTGTCCAGAACTTTCCTAGAACATGTAGAGCTGACAACCACTGACATGTGAACTGAAGCCTAATGTATGCTGAAAATAATATATAGCATGTCTGTCTAATACATGTTGTAACTAAGCCATAATGCGGTAAAAAATGGAGTTAAAAACAAGCCAAAACAGCTCATGATTCAAAGTTGAAAGGTACCTTGTCTGCTCTCCTTATGAAAGGTCTCCCTGGAATCAAGAAATTGTTGTCTATTGAATCCAACGAGTCTCCAAGCAGTTTCTTCATGTCCTCTTCATCACTTTCCAGACTCAAACCACTCACTGGTCTTATCGACTTTTTCCCCAAACCTCCCAAAGGAACTACGGCATCAGCAGCTCTGGACCTGGAACCAAAATCTGCTTCTTTTGGAGGCCTAGCAGCAGCAGTATTACTATTGTTAACAGCTACAGCCGTCACATTCTTAAGGAAACGTTTCCCCTTCAGACTTGTGTCACTGCTGGACTGTGCTGAGAGTTGCACAGGGGTCTCCAGGGAGTGGGCAACTGGTGGTGGTGAGATTCCCACATCTGAGGTTAGATTCTCAGCAGGTTTTTGCCCCTGTCTGGCATGTTCCTGAACCTGCTTGCTGCTGTGGGTATGACTCTCAACTTGAGACAGTCTACTCAAAGCAGCAGCCCGGGATCCTTGCTGGGAAGATGACACATTTCTGACCAGAGGGGGTGGGAGGGATGAATGAAGAGAATACAATAATTGAGTTTCAGCATCAGAGGTGAATATTGGAACTGGAAATATTTTGAGAAGAATCAGTGGATCAGGTGATGAAAAAAATGATTCATTCATTTTTTGCCATATGTGACGACCCCTTCGCTAGGCATGGGCCGGTATGAGATTCTGACGGTATGATAACCTTCAGCAAAAACATCACGGTTTCACAGTATTGCAATTACAGCTATAAATGTATTATTTTTTAAATGTCTGGGTAAAAAACTTTTTTCCCCCATTGAACACAATGTATTCTATTTTTAAACAACTGGCAGGGAGAGGGGTTTCTCAACTGCACTTTCAGTCCTTGAAGACTCATAAAAAACAGCTCATACCTTAGCGACGGTATGACATAATTTTTTTGTGGTTTTGAAACTGTGACTTTTTCAAACCGTGGTATACCTTGAAACCGATAACCGGCCCATGCCTACCCTCCGCTACACTAGGTTACCCTAGGTGCTTTCTGAAGAGACCTATGTTAGTTATGTGGCTAAAATCATTGTTAAACCCAGGATTTAAAGAACACTTATTCAAGACCGTTTCCACAACATTAACATTCATTTATTTAGCAGGGGGTTCAAATAACCATCTGTTAGAACTAAATGCTTTTAGTGTTGCCTGCGCAATATATACCCTTGTCAACGTTGACACGTGTATCGGATGCAATCTAGGATCTAAAAGGAATAAGAGCTTTGAGATGGCCTTCAAGATAGCGGACCACCAGTGTACCATATACTTTGTCAATAGCAAGCCCCACCAATCGGTCCCCAAGCGCCCCAATTAGATAGTAAATTCCGTAAACATATTCTTTACAATTATTCCCTGAAAGAACAAAGCAGGCCTGCATTATTGCACTAACCACATATTCTTCAAAACTTGCCATTTTCAGCGCGTAGCTTGCTAGCTCGAAGTTTGTTGTTGCCCGAGGGAAGGGATTTTAATAATGGCAGCACAGAGAGAGGGGAAGCAGAGGGACATCCTGCAGCCGGGTTGTGACAAATATAACATTTATTTATCATACACACAGAACCTTGACGCTACCTGTGTTTAGGCACCTGCTGCATTTGGCTTTTGCTGACAGGTGACTGGCTGCTGTTGGTTGCAGGTGGTGGAGCCTTCTTTAAGAACCTGCTCCCTCCTCCACCCAGAGAGCTCTGAGGTCTGAGATCCTGGCAGAAGAAAGCAAAAGGTGGACGCTTGTTGTCAAATTGGACTTACAAACGTCCACTGTGGAAATGTCTAAAGCAGGGGTCTTCAACGTTTTTTAAGCCAAGGACCCCTTAACTGAAAGAGACAGATCAGGGACCCCCTACTACTTATATTGTATAAAATGAGGTTGCATACTAAACAACGTGCCTACAATAACATGTGGGCAGCCTAAAGCCTTTATACCTTTTTTGCATAGAATACTAAGCTATTAAAATATGAATTATTGGCATGATAATAATAATAATAATAAATTGAATTTATATAGCGCTTTTCATAGACTCAAAGTCGCTTTACAGGGAAGAATTACAAGTAAGGAAAATACAGCATAACATGAGGAAAGGGGAGGAAAACCTCGGCAGTAAGCACATACAACACGATTCAACACATGACTTGCAACAGGGGAGGGAAATGGGGGGGAATGGGGGGGTGGAGGTAACCCAGACATCGGCAAGCACAGAGCCATAGAGATAGTTTCTCTATCACTCTGGGCAAGCAGCCATCAGAGCATGATGATCTTTTAATGTTACACATACATGTGGCATAGTAAATCTTTAGCATTAACTCTGTGTGTGGATATCTTAGGCACTACGTTACGCCAGTAAGCCTATCATCAGTGGGGATTTATATTTGCTAATAATATGTTGAAATTATGTTAAGACATTTTCATTTTAGAAAAAAATTGACAATAATTTATAGCCCCCCCCCCCCCCCCCCCCCCCCCGGAATACCTTCTAAAGTTGTTTACCTTGGTAGAATCGCCCTCTTTTCTCTGTGTCTTTGCAGCAGCAGAGCCAAAGGTGTCAGCTCCATGCTCAGGAGCTGACCTGACCGAGGACAGGTCACTCAGATCTGAGAATGAAGGGTGTGTATTTGAGGAAGAAAATCTGTTTTTCACACCCCCAACCACAGCACCCTACAAAGAAGGAAAGGAAAGACTCTTTCAGATGTTACACGCGTGACTAACACTTTTTGAGATTTGAAACACAAAAAGGCTTGAAACTCACTGTATGTACTGTAGCCCCCTGCACAGACTTATCGCCTCCTCTGCTGTTCCTCTTGGCAGACAGCAGTGCTTGAGCTCGGTCCAGAGCGAAGCTTCGACCGCCTCGTTTCCACATCTTTAAACTTTGGGACTTGGGGCTGTTTTGTCCTGCGTTGGATACAGTAGCGTCAGCTAGTTAACTAAGCTAACTAACGTTACATTCGGTGCACTTAAAAAAGCGCTTCATAGATTAGGCCATTCATTGCCTACAACAATTTCACATGAATTAACGTTAAGTTACTGTAATCGCTCCTGTTGCCAGGTTCAGGTCGTGTACCTAGCTACGCTTTTCGGTGTTATTTATTTGAAAGACATCACAGCTGCCTTCAGTCTTCTTCTTCTCTGATTCATGACGGATCGCAAACTAACGTGTTAAGATCATGGATGTATTAAGAGAACGGTTAAGATGTATACCGCCACCTATTGTACCGGAGTATGTCATAAATCGTATCACGCAAACTGCTCTCTCTTTTGAGGGGGAGGGGTCACAGTGAATGTCTCAATATGCACCCATTAAAGTTAATTTGTCTGGCAAAAGTCCTTCTTACATTCATACAATAAGTCATAATTTTTAGGAGTAAAAAGTTTGGGATACATTTTTACTTCTTCCAACCATACGTTAAATTAAGAGTCAAGTCAATGTAGATTTCCATATTGCAATAATATCATAATCCTACAATGAATCCGAACTTTCAAGATGTGTTGTTACTTTGGCCAGGTCACATTCATTTTGTCCATGTTGACATTAGTTGCTTCATGTACATGTATTAAAAACTTGGCATTGTTTATCTTTTCATATAGCTAGAGGTCTAAACCCTGGGACAATAAGGCCGTTATTCGTAATAACTGTAAACTCTGGGACGAGGCTGTTATATGTTAACTGCCATGCTGACTCCAAACAGACAGCTTTATCAAGGCAGTTTGGGCTTCAGAGTGCTTTTACACAGTCAGTTATGGGGCGACGAATGTAAACGTCTGGTTACACTTTTTTAGCTGATACATTTTCAACATTTAGCTCACTTTCCTCACATTTAGCGCATTTTCCTCACATTTGAGACAGAAATTATATATATATATCTAAATCTAAATGTTAAATCTAAATCTAAATGTTAAATATATATCTAAATCCTATATCTAAATCAACATCTTAAATATATATCTAAATGTTAAATCTAAATCTTAAATATATATCTAAATATTATATCTAAATCTAAATCTTAAATATATATCTAAATATTATATCTAAATCTTGACATATCTAAAACATTTAGCTTTACACTTGGCAACACATTTAGATATAACATTTAGATTTAAGATTTAGATATATATTTAAGATTTAGATTTAGATATAATATTTAGATATATATTTAAGATTTAGATTTAGATATAACATTTAGATATATATTTAACATTTAGATTTAGATATAACATTTAGATATATATTTAACATTTAGATTTAGATATAACATTTAGATATATATTTAACATTTAGATTTAGATATAATATTTAGATTTAACATTTAGATTTAGATATAATATATATATATATATATATAATTTCTGTCTCAAATGTGAGGAAATGCGCTAAATGTGAGGAAAGTGAGCTAAATGTTGAAAATTTATCAGCTAAAAAAGTGTAACCAGCAGTTTACATTCGGCGCCCCATAGTCAGTGGCCATCGTTAATGACAAGTCGTGTTCCGCTATGAACGTGCACACACGTATTGTTTGTATCATAAGCACGGTCAGTCAGTGAAGGCGCAGCGGTAGCGGTCGTTGCCGGTAACATACTCGTATGACAGAGTGCACGGACCGAAGCTTTGTGACTAGCATCTAATGACTATCAAGCCCTTTCTTACCGCTGCTGCCATCCCGTCTCTTCCTTCAACACGCTACTGCGGTCAAGCCATCCTCCACTTAGAAATGAGCAGTCAAACTAGCCGCCCCTATATTTCGCAGTGCGCGTATACACTTGCGGTGAGACCGTCAGAACTGTCTGTCAGAAAGAAAGATAAATCAAATTTAGCACACCTCAGAACCTGTCATTGCATGATATGCTGAATTCCAAAATAAGAGCCCCCCAAAACTCATATATTAGCTGTTTTGTCCATACATTCAAAAAATCATAAAAATAGAAGTCCTAGCTTTCACAGGCCAATTTCACCTCAGATGGATAGTACACCTTCTCAAGGTGCCAACTACAATGTTTCAGGACATTCTGATGTTGCTTTACAAAATAAGAGCCCCCCCAAAACTCACATATTAGCTGTTTTGTCTACACATTCAAAAAATCATAAAAATAAACGTCCTAGCTTTCACAGAACAATTTCACCTCAGATGGATAGTACACATTCTCAAGGTGTCAAGTACAATGTTTCAGGACATTCTGATGTTGCTTTACAAAATAAGAGCCCCCCAAAACTCATATATTAGCTGTTTTGTCCATACATTCAAAAAATCATAAAAATAGAAGTCCTAGCTTTCACAGGCCAATTTCACCTCAGATGGATAGTACACCTTCTCAAGGTGCCAACTACAATGTTTCAGGACATTCTGATGTTGCTTTATAAAATAAGAGCCCCCCAAAACTCACATATACGCTGTTTTGTCTACAGACTAATTTCACCTCAGATGGAGAGGACACAGGGCTGGACTGGCCATCGGGCATACCGGGCATTTTCCCGGTGGGCCGACGCACTTTTGGGCCGAATCGCCGATATAATTTATAGGCCTTTGTTTTATTTTTTTTATTTTTTTGGGCCGCGCCGGCCCATAGATAACTGACAGCGGCCCATTCGGTAATTGTACAAAAGTCCGTCTGTCAGGACTGATTGTGGGTGCATGCCATGGATGTATTAAGAGAACGTGCATGCCGGGGGATAGCGCGGACACGCGGACACGCGCCTTACTGCGAGCGGGCGCACGCACCACACGGAGAGAAAAGTGGGAGAAAGAGAAAAGAGACTGTGTGTGTCCAGAGGATAATCAGTTGAGCTCGCGTGTGTGCGTCTTTGAGAACTGTAAGTCCCATAGCTTACGTTGTCAGTTCATTTGGGCCTGTTGTTGTATTGGTCTGTAGTTGTTTTACATTTAAGTTAGCTGGTAATTTCGATGTTTGTGTTAATCACCTGTTAGCTACTTTGCACGTGGCTGTTGATTTATAATGCAGATTGTTGGAAGCTCTTGCTCACGTTTGTATTTAGCTACATTATTGTTCTATTATTGTATTGTATTATGCTGCAGTAGTTACATTACATTGATATAGTGTAATTAATAGTGGGTTTGTTGTTGTTTGCTAGCCTATATGTATACTTCATATGCATTGTGTATGGTAGCCTTCACAATGTTATTTGTTTCTTTGCAGAACCACACACAAATACACAGCCATAGCAGAGCTACCCACGCCCATTTTGTACTGTTGCCTTATGTAATAAAGCGTCAAGAGCGATAATTGTCTCCGTCCGTGTTTTAACTGACATCCCTGGGGCGAAGTTGGAAACCGGAATCAGCTCAACTACAGTCCTAAGCTAGACCTAACCAAATCAAATCCAGGATCACCCTTCCCCACTCCCGGCCCTGAGACACGAGCTGTAAACGTTATAATATGCTGGAAGTTTAGCATCCACGTTAAAATGGACAAACGACCACGGAACCCCATACGCAAGCGATGTGTACAGAAATTACGGGAGAAAAAGATTAAGTATCTACAGGCGAATGCCTCAAAATGTGCCAAAATGTCTGACACGTTTGGGGCTGTAGTAGCTGCTTCAACATCAGCATTAGGCTACCTGAAGTAGAGGAAGGAGGAGAAGTGGCTGGCTATACAGAGAAGCAGAAACAACATCATGATGACAGGGAAGAGGCCGAGGAGGAGAGCGACCATGACAGGGCCACAGGAGAGAGAGGGAGAACAGATGGAAGAGAGAGTAGGCCTAGTTGATGATGGTAAGAAGTACGTGAATTAACAGGTTGTGTGTGTGTGTGTGTGCGTGCGCCTCACGTCATAATGACAACAAGCAGTTTGGCAGTAACATTAAAGTTAGTGACAGTCAGGTAACCTAACTGTTTAAGGGTTGGCCTGTTGGGTAGCTGAAGTCTGTGATCTATACAGCCTGTTCTACTAGGCTCATGTATACTATGTAACAGCCTGTTCTACTAGGCTCATGTATACTATGTAACAGCCTGTTCTACTAGGCTCATGTATACTATGTAACAGCCTGTTCTACTAGGCTCATGTATGCTATGTACAGCCTGTTCTACTAGGCTCATGTATACTATGTATACATCCTGTTCTACTAGGCTCATGTATACTATGTAACAGCCTGTTCTACTAGGCTCATGTATACTATGTACAGCCTGTTCTACTAGGCTCATGTATACTATGTATGCAGCCTGTTCTACTAGGCTCATGTATACTATGGATACAGCCTGTTCTACTAGGCTCATGTATACTATGTATGCAGCCTGTTCTACTAGGCTCATGTATACTATATATACGGCCTGTTCTACTAGGCTCATGTATACTATGTGCAGCCTGTTCTACTAGGCTCATGTATACTATGTGTACAGCCTGTTCTACTAGGCTCATGTATGCTATGTACAGCCTGTTCTACTAGGCTCATGTATACTATGTATACAGCCTGTTCTACTAGGCTCATGTATACTATGTATACAGCCTGTTCTACTGTCTCTCTACATTGCCCAGAGATTTAAGCTAAATGAATTATACCTTAACTTAGCTGACATTTCTCTCTGTTTCTCACTCTTTTAAAGGTTACCTTGTTAGAGTAAATCTTTCTTGTTCATTGGTGTGGGCCAAGGCAACATTTTGATTGACTTTACTGACAATACACTTGTATACTTAAATGTTGTTAAATAATTTGAAATTATACTTTAAACTTTATCTTTGGCAATGACTTGCACTTGAGTATGGACATTGTGTAGGCTACCCTATGGCCTCCAGGTCGCCAATCAAAAGTGAGTGAGTACACTGCTTCTCTTTTCCAGGTCATGTACTACTCCCAGCTTTATTGTAGCTTTTGGGAAGGGTTATGGTTATGGTTATTGTAGTTAGCAGACACTTTTGTCCAAAGCGACAACATATGAATCTTACAATGGTTAAAATTAACAGTAAACAGTTTTTAAAAGTTGCTAAGCCAATATTAAGCAAAATAGTAATACTAACAATAATGGCAATACAATATCAAATATCAATAATAATAATAAAAAATACCATAAATATACAAATCATAACTCTAAGAATGAATTAATTATTTAAGTGTAAGATCAACAGATAAGTCTTGAGACCTCTTGAAGGATCCAAAACCATCACATGAACGCAGAACACTAGGCAACTCATATCATAGAATGGACGCATATTTTAAGAGGACTGTCTGCAGGGAATGTCTCTGACCAATCACGGTGGGTGTGGGCCGCCTGGGCCAAAAATGCCCGGGCCGATTTTTTGTCCCAGTCCAGCCCTGATTTCTCCCAAGTTACACACTCTTGTCAGTGAGTGCAATCACTGAGACACTTTTCAGAGAACAAACAGGAAGATAGGAGATGTAATAACCTCAAGTCCCCAAAAGATGTAGCTCTTGCACTATGTCTCGGACCCCAGCCGGTCAATAAGAAACAGTCAATATTTTGACCATAGAGGTAGATGGAAAAGGCTCTGTACTAAACTAAATGTGTCAGTCCCGGTAGAACCAACGTTTTTCACTCAAACGTGTAGGACATCCTTATTAACTCAAGTAATCAAGCAAGTTAATGTAGCAGTATAGAAATAAGGTTGTCTTGTTGCAGTTAATTGCGCCTGCTGACCACTAGGGCGGCAGTATATAAGTGCGGCCTTCCTTCTTGGGCTCCCACTGCTGCATCATTTCCGGGTCAGGTGTCTGTCGGTGCAGGTAATGCTCCGCGCTACTGCTGCGGCTATTGCTCTGTTTCAGCCTATTTATCATTATGTCCTTATGCTTAAAGCCTGCGTGTTTTCACTGCAGAGCAGCGACAGAGTGCTCCGTGTGGCGTGCTCCGTTTTTGTGTCCTGGTTCTCTCGAGCGGTGGTAAGTGTTTAATCTCTCTCTCTGTGTTAAACCGAGTACTATTTTGTAGCTAATACTAGTGTGGTCACAGGTAGATGTCTACGGAAGCGTATTGCATTCACCATAGAAAAAAAAATGTAGACACCTTATCTCATAATTACGAGATCCTGATCTCGTAATTACGAGAAAAGATCTCGTAATTTTGAGAAAAGATCTCGTAATTATGAGATCCTGATCTCGTAATTACGAGAAAAGATCTCGTAATTATGAGATCCTGATCTCGTAATTATGAGATCCGGATCTCGTAATTACGAGAAAAGATCTCGTAATTACGAGATAATTTTAAACACCTGGAAGGCGGCATATCTAGTTGTCATTAGGCCACGGCTCAGTGATCAACTGTACCACCGAGAGGTAACATTAAATGCTGCTGGGTTAGCTAAGTTAGCTAGCGTGATACTCCTAATGTAACTTTTTAGTATTAGTTAATGGACATGTCTTTGCTCGTAGATTTAAGGTTTGTAGATAACGGTTTTGTGATTGTGCTTTTTGTTACCTTTGGTCTAGCTAAGTGGTCCGTGGGCAACAGAGATGCCTAACTTTAGCTAGCTACAGGCATGATTGAGTCAATGTTGACGTTAGCATATAGTTGATATTCTAGCTACAAGAGAGAATGTTTGATGGAACGTCAGCTTTTTAACCTGTTAATGGTAGCTATGCCTCTCTTAACTGTTCGGTCACTGCAGCGGGAATGGCGGAGCAAACGCCACAACATGATGGTCTGTGGGATTTTCTCCGAAAGCGAGGTGTTGCTGAACAAAACATCAACCAGATGCAACAAGACAAGGTAATTCCACTTTCATTGCAATAACGTAGACAATACTTCCCTAGGAATTATTATGTTAGCTAAGGTATTCGTCATTAGAAGTTTTTAGAACAAATTGAACTAATGAGCAGCCACATTCATTGAATAACGTTAGCATTAGGAAGTTAGAAATTGGGCTGTAATTAGGCTCTGCTTGTGTTGAATTTGAAGATATCCTGCACCGTGCAATATGTGGACTAAAAGGTCTGTGGTTTTGTAAGGCCTATTAGCCTTTATAGTCTGCAAGCTATAACGTTATTAAAGTTTGTGAATGTGGAGAAAATATTTGGAGCTGTAGGAAAACAGAAATTCTCATGCAGGTTTACAAAGCCTTGTTTCCAACTACTGACACAATGATGCACTAATTACAGCGGGACTGCTTAGTTTGCAACTTTTCTACCTTTTTGTTTCTCTTTTTGCTATTATGTTGAACTGTCTATGAAGACCACGTATATGTAGCTACATGTCTATATGTATTATGAGCACATTCATAGTGAATTCTACTACATGTAATGCTTTATGACTAAACTCATAAACACACAATGCTTTCTGACTCACTTTATCAACAGTCATAAAGTATTATGTGACTGTGACTGCTAATGAAATATGAGGTCAAGTGTCTTGTGGATGCTCTTGCCTAGTTATTAGAAGTTGACTGATTAGGCTTCTAATAGTAATAGTAGTAATAATAATAATACTCTGCAGTTAATAACTAGTCAACAGCATCCATGAATAACATAACATAATGCAATATACAGGGTAAAAGTGTTACCAAATAGGATTTAATTTGGTAAGAAAATATCACATTTATTTGTTGGAATTAAATGTGTAATAATGCATCATCATATCGTTGCCTACAGGTTTAACAGGTTTTTACAGGGTTTTTTTACAGGTTTTTTTTACAGGTTTTTTTTACAGGTTTTTTAAATGTTTCTGGTGTAAATTGTGAAATGTCAATGTTAAAATATACTTTTGGAAAACACTGTATATACAAGTATAAATACTCCTGTACAAACTGGCAGTTAATTTAAAGCTAGCTCTGCTAATTTTTTAATATGTCTTCGCAGATCGACACATCACTTATCAGAGAAATAGAGGACGCCTACCTTGCACGCTATATACCAGTGTATGGGGACAGGATAGCTACGAGGCGATACTGCCTGGACAAACAAAAACGAGAAGAAGACAACAGCTCAAAGATGTCCCTTCTTGAAAAACTGCGAAAGAGAATGAGGACATCAACAGCAAGCCATAGTGAGGATTCTGAAAAGGAACCTTGGGGCACAAGAAAAGCAAGAGCTGAACCATCTAAAAATGCTTTGAAGACTACAAGAAAAATTGAGTTGGGGTGGATCCATGAGGGAAAACAAGTCAGAAAGCGTTCTGGTGGGGGCACCAGGGTACTTGACGTAACCAAGGATTCATCCAAAAAAGACCTTATGTCTCATGCAAAAGAACTTTTTTTTCCACATGGTGAATCAAAAAAAGGAAAATGGGAAGACTTTGTGCACAATATTTATGACTTTAAGGAAACAGAACTTGATGAGACCATTACCGTTGGAGAGTTGTACACAATGTCAAAATTTGGGATTTTGCGTTTTTACCTAAGCACAAAATGTTGCAAAGTTGAATCTGACACAGAGGAGGACAACAAGATGGACAGACATGGTGAAACTAAAGGAGGGCAGCAGAGACAGACCGATTATTCTGATCAGCACCAGGAGAAGCCAGTGTTAAATGAATCAGAGACCGAACCATTGAGTACAGCTGAAGATTGTAATCATGGGAGCTCCAGTGCCCATTCAGCTGTTGTGGACCTAATTGATCTTACCTCACTGTCTCATGATTCAGAGGTCTTCATAGGTAGGCTGGTAGCAGTATCCTCTGAAAGCCACCTGGATGACACTCTTCCAGTGTTCCCTTCCACAGAGGAAGTCACCAGTGTTGCCCTTACTGCATCCACTCCTGTTTTAGGAGATTGTGTTGACCATGCTGTCAATTTAAGTGGCAATGAACACTACGACCCACTCTCAGAGATCCAGCAGGATGACACTGTTTCAGTTTTCAATTCAACAGAGGAAGTCATCAGTGTTGCCCCCTTCACATCCACTCCTGTCTCAGAGGGCCATGTTGAACATACTGAACATTCAAGTTTTGATGCAGGCTACGAGCTAGTAACAGTGAGTATCAAACTCCACAGAGTTAATCTGATAGAGGAAATGATTTGTCAGTTCAAAGATGAGTTGATTCTTAACTACCCATTAAAGTATAGCTTTATTAATGAAAAGGGCACAGATGCAGATGGCGTGGCCAGGGATGTCTACGCAGCTTTTTGGACTGAATTTTTGGATTGTGCAGCAGAGGGGGCAGAAATGAGAGTACCATGCCTGTCACCAAAGTGGCAGGAAGAGGAATGGAAAGCTGTGGGACGAATATTAGCCAAGGGATTTCTGGACCAAGGATACTTTCCATTGCGCCTTGCCCCAGCATTTACCACAGCACTGATATTTGGGGAGAATGCTGTGTCTCCTGATTTGCTGTTTGAATCTTTGCTATTGTACCTGAGTCAGTGTGAGAGAGATCTTATAGTCACTGCTTTACAGGAAGACATTGACAGTGATGGCCAGGATGAGTTATTGGATCTACTGGATCGGCTGGGAGTCAAAATGGTTCCATCACAAGATAAGCTTAAAGCAGTCCTCCTTCAAGTAGCACACAAACAAATAATTCAGCAACCAAAGTATGCTCTTGACAACATGTCCGCAGTTGCAGGACAACTCCTGAGAACCACCATAACCACAACAGCAAAAATACAGGTCATGTATGAAGACAAAAAACCAACTTGCAAGAAAGTCCTGAAAATGATTGAAGCAAGTCCAGTTACTCCAGCTGAGAAACAAGCCTTCAGATTTCTACAGCAGTACATAAGACAATTGGATGAGCCGGGTCTCAAACGGATGCTGAGATTTGTAACAGGCTCAGATATCATCTGTGTTACACAGATTGAAGTCATATTTACAGCTTTGGAGGGACTGGCACGTCGACCAGTTGCACACACCTGTGGATCAGTTTTGGAGCTACCCTGTACATACAACTCCTACCCAGAGCTACGTGTAGAGATGGACAATGTACTGACCAGTAACTACTACACTATGGATATCGTGTAGTAAAAGAATACACATACTGTACACACCAGGCAGGGTCCATGTGACCTATCTGAATGTAATAAACTCTTTAACGTTTTAAACTTCAGGCAAAAGGAGACTTGAAGAAATGTTCTATGTCAGAAATGAAGAAACTGCTGAAAGTCTTGAATAACTTCTAGAAGTGTAACAAGTACGCAACAACCTCCAGAAAAAAACTCTTTCCTTGTAGTCTACTGTGCAGAATTACTTGTTCAAATTGTTCAGATGTGGTTTTATGTGAAACTGTTGCAGTAAGTCATGTGCCTGACACATACAAATACAGAGGTAAGTTAGTTGTTGGTGTTTGACAATTTCATTCAGTATAACAGAAAACAAAACACTGTGTTAGGGTACTGGAGTTAGTTCATCCATTAATCCATCCGGAAAGTATTCCCAGCGCTTCACTTTTTCTACATTTTGTTATGTTGCACCCTGATTCCGTAATGGATTAAAATTCATTTTTTCCCTCAGAATTCTACAAACAATACCCCATAATGACAATGTAAAAAGAAGTGTGTTTGAAATCTTAGCAAATTTATTAAAAACAAAAAAAGCACATCATTATGGGGTATGTTGAAGGAAATAATGAATTTTAATCCATTTTGGAATAAGGGTGTAACATAACAAAATGTGGAAAAAGTGAAGCACCTGGAATACTTTCCAGATGCACTGTATGTAATTCCTGTCATGTAAATTCATAATTGTCTACTGTTCTTATCAGTATGTCTGATTTGCCACAACCTCTCAAACATTGATGTGTTAATGGTCAGTGTTACCCAGAGGTTGGAATTTTGTTGTGGTGGTTTAAAGGTAACCCCTCACATCGCATCGTTGACAGCAGTAAACGGCAGTGCATTCTGTGGTTAATTTTTAACTCAGAATTATTGTTCAAAAATGGGTGATTTTCACACAATAATCCCATTTAACTCACCCACTGCCTGTTCTATTTCACTATATAAGCAAAAGTTATATACAGAATGTATATGTATAGAATTTTATACTGTGGTTCTGGATGTGTCCAATATTTTGATGGACTGCCCTAATAAAATGTTATATTCATTTTGACTGTGAAAATGTGTCACTTTCTTTTGGGATTTTTACAAAAACTCACCATCTCCAAAAACTCTCATCACCGACACATTTTAGACAACATATTTTAACACCGTACAGCCACTCCACATTACCCAATTGTGATACGTGGGTCAATGACGTCAATTTTTGGCCAATCTTTTCAAATATAACTAGTTACGTTACTGGTTCAAGATGTTATATGAATTTAGTTACTATTTAGAACTATTTGTATGTTTATTGTTTGTATTTTTTTAAAAGTGGAGGTAATCTATCCACAACATCATCAAGGCTAAATCATTATAGTGCAAGGCCTTAGTGTTTTAAAAAAAGATTTAAATAAAATGCATATATAATTCCTTTGCAATGTTACAATAATTTCATAACAATTTAATTACATAGAATGAGGCAGTTGAACTGTGACCCCTAATGTGGTACATGAACAGCAGCTTTAAAACACCTAAAACATTCAATGATTATTTAATTTATGTATAAAATGTTACTTAAATATTAAAAATGCTGTTTAAAGTTGATCAAATTGAATTCAGATAAATGCACCAGAATAAGTTAACTATAAATTTGTTAGAGGGCATGCACAACCTTAAACAGACTTGCTTCTCCCTCTTTTACCCATCTATCCACCTCACAAACACTCTGTTCACACACTTTGTTAAGATGTTAGTTGTTTAATTTAATCAGTTTTAACCACTAACACAGTAAATTGTTACCTCAATTAAATATTTGTCATTAAATTAAACGTCAAGTTCAATAAACTACTTTGACTGCAGTGCTTGATACTGTAGTGTCACAAGGTTTTTTTTACATCACGTCAGGTGGTGTAACTGGTTTGTGTCAAATGGGGTAACCGTTTTTTTTCTTAAATATGATCATGTGCAGGTAAATTCATGTTTGTTAAAATGTAATACTCTACCCCACTGTAAAAACACATTGTTAAGACTCTTTACACAATTTGGCCAAGATTATTTAGAAAACAAAAGTTGTTTCCATCACGTCTACCACTTGATATTGCAATAACACATTCACAATTTAAATTTAGAAGTAATCTTAAGAAAATCTATTTTAGTATATTATATTTGTATGAGTGCACTCACAAACAATGTAGTGGATGAAATATTAAATATGTATCATTTCTTTGTGGTTACACCACTTGACATTTTAGGTCAATTTGGTCCTATCTTTGTAAAAAACAATGGTGCAAATCCTATTTCAAATGAAATAAAATACATTTGAAAGAATACTCAAGGATGCCTTTAAAAAAGCTTTTTCAAAGATTTTCAATTTTCTCATCTTGACAACCCTTTCTTGTCATTGACCCACATATAATTGTTTGGCTGCAATGGAAATAACCTGTTAAAAAAGACACCAACAGTTAGGAAGGCATATTGTCAAACAGTTCAAACACAGTAGATCACCCAGGGAAGGAAAAACATTGTTGCACTGTTCTTTATTACATATTGTGATTTTGACTATGGGTGGATGCTTACAACAACCAGTCATTTGATCCAGTAGAACAAGTTATAGAATTTGGTCACGTATGTAAGCACGTAAGAACATGTAAAGCTCAATAGCTTCCTCTGGAGAGATTGGTGGATGAAGACTGTTTTCTGCCATGGCAAGGCAACAAATGTCAAACACAGTATTATCACAGGGATATGGTCCTCTCTGAAGGCATTCCTCCCTGCAAGCCTGTATCTTTTGTTGGGATACCTCTTTAAGGTACTCCCTAGCACCAAAGAGCTGAGGTAGGGTGTACATCATCACTGGACGTCCACCTGGAGACGCAGCATTTCTGCTTGGGCGAATTCTGTGAGTGTTCCAAAGATGAACAACGTCCTGCAGTTCTCTCTAAATATAAAGAAAAAAAAATGGGAAAGTGTGTTGGCTTTTAATTGACTCACATTCCAGCCTCTGTTAAGAGAGAAGCCAACACCTCCACGTCTCTCTGAGAGAACTGAACAAATCGCTAGCACGCACGCACGCACACACACACATGATAATCAAACACTCAACAGCTGGACTGATGTGGATCAAAAATCAAAAGCAGCAGCTGACTGCAGGGAAACAGTGAGAGAGAGAGAGAGAGAGAGAGAGAGAGAGAGAGAGAGAGAGAGAGAGAGAGACAACATGCTCTTATTGTGTAAACAGTTTGAAATGTATGGAGCCAAAAGAAACAAACACAGAAGAAAAGAATACTATTAAAGTGCCCCCGCCCCCGATTTAAAGTGTGAAGAACCAAAGGTGTGACTCGTTGGGCACTACATATAGCCCAAGACAACATAGAATGACATATCACAACTTAAATTGTAGGCTACATCATGTAGGCCAAAGCTACACATCTTACCTCTATTATTTCAAGACATGTGAATTGTATCAGACTTTTATCTAGGAAGTCCCCAGAGAAGTTGTCAGAATCTTTTAAATCTTGAAATAAGTTCATCCAGAACTGTGCGTGTTGCTTCCTTAAAAATCCCCACCATTGCTCTATCCGTTGGTTATGATTGCTTGAGCCATACAGATAGCATTTCTTTGAAAAAGTGTCTGTATGATCATGTCTCATGAACATCTGCATCTGCTCCATGTAACAGTTCTCGGTCCCTAGGTCTGACCGAATTCGAGAAGGTGTCCCATTCCTTGATAACACCTCATCAATGAAGTATCCAGCTATGACCTTGGGATCGTTATTTGTTGAGAATGCATGTAGCCATATTACCATTCGTGAAAACCCGTCAATTGATCCATTAATGCAGATCCCATATGGTTTGAGTTTATCATATGAATCTACATGCCATAAAAAGTTCGGGCCTGGATTTTGATACAAACGTCGCCGAAGGCGATTCCGACGCCGTAGTTGCACTCCATGGGGATCCAGTATTTTCAGACATTGCCTGGTTGTCTCTTGAGTCACCACGTAGCCAGCCTGGACGCATTTCAGATGCATCATCTTATAACCGTGAAGCATGCCATATCTGTTCAACTGATCCTGCAGAAACACTACAATGTCCAACAGATCAGAATGGGCTTTCCGCCGAAACAGCTGCAAAGTCCTGAGGTGCCTGCGCAAAGTTGACAAACTGATAACAATCCCATCTATAGTACTTAAAGACATTATTATCTCCCAATGTCTCAAACCCAAACCAAAATAAAAACGGATTAAATTTAACAGATGGGACTTAGGCATATTTGCTTCCATGGCATCAGCTAGCCTGAAAGCTCCTTGGTTACGTCAAGTACCCTGGTGCCCCCACCAGAACGCTTTCTGACTTGTTTTCCCTCATGGATCCACCCCAACTCAATTTTTCTTGTAGTCTTCAAAGCATTTTTAGATGGTTCAGCTCTTGCTTTTCTTGTGCCCCAAGGTTCCTTTTCAGAATCCTCACTATGGCTTGCTGTTGATGTCCTCATTCTCTTTCGCAGTTTTTCAAGAAGGGACATCTTTGAGCTGTTGTCTTCTTCTCGTTTTTGTTTGTCCAGGCAGTATCGCCTCGTAGCTATCCTGTCCCCATACACTGGTATATAGCGTGCAAGGTAGGCGTCCTCTATTTCTCTGATAAGTGATGTGTCGATCTGCGAAGACATATTAAAAAATTAGCAGAGCTAGCTTTAAATTAACTGCCAGTTTGTACAGGAGTATTTATACTTGTATATACAGTGTTTTCCAAAAGTATATTTTAACATTGACATTTCACAATTTACACCAGAAACATTTAAAAAACCTGTAAAAAAAACCTGTAAAAAAAACCTGTAAAAAAACCCTGTAAAAACCTGTTAAACCTGTAGGCAACGATATGATGATGCATTATTACACATTTAATTCCAACAAATAAATGTGATATTTTCTTACCAAATTAAATCCTATTTGGTAACACTTTTACCCTGTATATTGCATTATGTTATGTTATTCATGGATGCTGTTGACTAGTTATTAACTGCAGAGTATTATTATTATTACTACTATTACTATTAGAAGCCTAATCAGTCAACTTCTAATAACTAGGCAAGAGCATCCACAAGACACTTGACCTCATATTTCATTAGCAGTCAGTCACATAATACTTTATGACTGTTGATAAAGTGAGTCAGAAAGCATTGTGTGTTTATGAGTTTAGTCATAAAGCATTACATGTAGTAGAATTCACTATGAATGTGCTCATAATACATATAGACATGTAGCTACATATACGTGGTCTTCATAGACAGTTCAACATAATAGCAAAAAGAGAAACAAAAAGGTAGAAAAGTTGCAAACTAAGCAGTCCCGCTGTAATTAGTGCATCATTGTGTCAGTAGTTGGAAACAAGGCTTTGTAAACCTGCATGAGAATTTCTGTTTTCCTACAGCTCCAAATATTTTCTCCACATTCACAAACTTTAATAACGTTATAGCTTGCAGACTATAAAGGCTAATAGGCCTTACAAAACCACAGACCTTTTAGTCCACATATTGCACGGTGCAGGATATCTTCAAATTCAACACAAGCAGAGCCTAATTACAGCCCAATTTCTAACTTCCTAATGCTAACGTTATTCAATGAATGTGGCTGCTCATTAGTTCAATTTGTTCTAAAAACTTCTAATGACGAATACCTTAGCTAACATAATAATTCCTAGGGAAGTATTGTCTACGTTATTGCAATGAAAGTGGAATTACCTTGTCTTGTTGCATCTGGTTGATGTTTTGTTCAGCAACACCTCGCTTTCGGAGAAAATCCCACAGACCATCATGTTGTGGCGTTTGCTCCGCCATTCCCGCTGCAGTGACCGAACAGTTAAGAGAGGCATAGCTACCATTAACAGGTTAAAAAGCTGACGTTCCATCAAACATTCTCTCTTGTAGCTAGAATATCAACTATATGCTAACGTCAACATTGACTCAATCATGCCTGTAGCTAGCTAAAGTTAGGCATCTCTGTTGCCCACGGACCACTTAGCTAGACCAAAGGTAACAAAAAGCACAATCACAAAACCGTTATCTACAAACCTTAAATCTACGAGCAAAGACATGTCCATTAACTAATACTAAAAAGTTACATTAGGAGTATCACGCTAGCTAACTTAGCTAACCCAGCAGCATTTAATGTTACCTCTCGGTGGTACAGTTGATCACTGAGCCGTGGCCTAATGACAACTAGATATGCCGCCTTCCAGGTGTTTAAAATTATCTCGTAATTACGAGATCTTTTCTCGTAATTACGAGATCCGGATCTCATAATTACGAGATCAGGATCTCATAATTACGAGATCTTTTCTCGTAATTACGAGATCAGGATCTCATAATTACGAGATCTTTTCTCAAAATTACGAGATCTTTTCTCGTAATTACGAGATCAGGATCTCGTAATTATGAGATAAGGTGTCTAAAAATTTTTTCTATGGTGAATGCAATACGCTTCCGTAGATGTCTGCTGTCGTGTGGGGTCTTTCTCTCCCTCCCTCTCGCTGTGCAGGTTTGACTCTGAAAACAGGTATGCTACCTTAAATCTAGCCCCCAAAAACCTTTATTAATGTAGCTTAGCTAGGCTAATTTTATGTTTATTGACAGGAAATGCTCATCAGCTGGCCGAAGTCTACAGGTGGTGATTGATGTGACTCCACCACCAGCTGATTGGGGCCGCTGCTGTTTTGTCTCCACTGCTTTGCCTGTTTTGTCTCCACTGCTTTGCCTGTTTTGTCTCCACTGCTTTGCCTGTTTTGTCTCAACTGCTAAATGCTGCTAATCGTACAGCTTTCTCCACTGCTAAATGCTGCTAACTACACAGTCTACTCTCTGCTGCTGAGTGTACAGCTTTGTTTGCTGGTAACTGCACAGCTTTGTTTTGGCTGCGAACCACACAGCGTGTCGTTGCTGCTGGCTTTTGGTTTGTGTGGTGAATCGCCAACACCAGACTTAACTTGTTTTTCTTTTAAATTTTAGCCGACGACTGAGTTAATCCTTTAGTTTGTATTGTTTTGTTTTCTTTACTTTATTGCTTTGATCAAGTAATTTGTTTTGTTTCTTTACCTGTTTTGGTTAACCTGATTTTGTGAATTATTTCCTGTTTTGTTATAAGTTTGTTGTACATTTTTGAGATTAATTTTGTTGTAACTTCCTTTTTGTTTGTCCTTTCCAGTGGCTGTAGGTTTGTGGTGGTGCTGGTGACGTGGGTGGTGGTGGTCTTCCTTCCTGTGTGCCGTGTTTCCTTGGATTTGGTGATCTCACTGTGTGTCTGGGTGAACCCTTTTGCTTTAATTTAGTGTTATTAGTTCTCCTTCCCCTTCACCTGCCCTTCCCACCAGTAGGCCTCAGCCCCTGATTAGGTTTTCCCTTATTTCTTTTCCTTATTTGTGATGAATGCTACATTTTATATATACATTTTTACCAAATAAACTATTTTTGTAAACGGGGAACCACGTGTTTTTGGCCTAATTGAGTGGAACGAACCTGTGTGCTTTAATGGTCTTGGGCCTATCCCAAGTGGCGTTGTCGGAAATCTTAAAATCTCAGAGTGTCATTAATACCGTTCGTCTTGCCACATTAACATTTATCAACTCAAACTTAGGTCATCCTTATCAACTCAAGGAATCAAGCAAGCTAACGTTTATCAACTCAAACGTAGGTCATCCTTATCAACTCAAGGAATCGAGTAAGCCAACGTTTATCAACTCAAACGTGTAGGCCGTCCTTATCAACTCAAGGACTCAAGTAACGTTTATCAACTCAAACATATAGATCACCCGACAGTTTTGCTTTGCAATATCAGACACGGAGCAATTTAAACCAAAATGAAATACTCAGATGCACCCGCGGCGCTACCAATGGGCCCGGGTGGGCCTGGGCCCACCCATTTTAGGTCCAGGCCCGCCCATTTTGACCCAGGCCTATAGTGAGTGATTTTCATTCTAGCAGTTCGAGGAAAGCTTTGAGTGAAAGCTTCTCAGCCAATCAACGGCTTCTACCCCACGTGTGGACTCTTAAGCCCGCCCACAGGCTGCATCGTCACCAGCAAGTGATCCAATGATATGAGTGACGTTGGCGCGCAAGCTTTTCTGTTTTCATTCAGCAAGAAGCGCTCCGAGGAGCAGGAGGAGGAAACTCTGCCATTTTATGTAACGCGGTTACAAGTGACCAGTTACCATCCTGCTCGGCCAGCGGCCGCCCTCTCCCCATCAAGTCCTCCCGTAGCCCCCCCTCACACCAGCAAGGCAAGTAGGCTAACGTTACCGTTGGTGTCTTGCTGCATAGGCGCCGATTTATGTTTTCCTCTCTGGGTGCTCACGGGCGCACAAAAAAAAAGGAGTCAACAAATGTTTACATTTCAGAACCTTATGAAATGGACAGCGGCCGACACAAACACACACGCCTATTAACTCGATAATAAGGCCGTAAAGTAGCTATCTTTCAACTCAGGACAGCGCCACTCACAGATACAGACAGGACTGGAGATGAAAAGTTTAACTGACACGTAACTGCGATCAGCAGGGGACTGACAGCGACATAACCAATCACACTATGACTTAGCACCAACTGCAATGTTTACTTTTAAATGAATGTAGCCTGCTTGCAGTCTGGCACACGTGGATGCTCAGTATTTTCCGTAGGTGCTCGAGCTCCCACGGTATCGGCGCCTATGTCTGGCTGTCTGTATGCACATTTTCTGGAGGGAAAAATAACATTGGCAGCTGGAGGCAGAGGTAACTTATGATAGCGCATGTGTTATAGGAGGAGACAGAGTTCAGCAGCCTAGCACAAATGCAGTTTTGGCTTACCGGTATTTTAACTGGCCCATCCAGTTTTCTGGAGGCCCACCTACAATCAAAATCCTGGCGCCGCTAGTGCTCAGATGAGTCACTCACTCAGATCCAGAAGAAATTTAGTTCTTAGGGCCAAATTGTGAGACATTCGGTCTTAATAGACAACAGACATCTCTTATCTTTAAGTAGTTCAGTGCACCATTTGGACCTGGAGAGCAGGAAGTCTGAGTTGCAAAGACAGTCAAAAAGTTCTGGACAGCTTCAGATTGACCAGTCGATCTGACCAGACACGTGTGGGGTCACCATGTAAGAATAAAAGTAACCTGTTGACCAATTCTGGTCTGGCACAAAAGGCCAGAATCTATCTGACTCCAATTTAAGGTCACTTCACCCGGCATTTAAGTTTAAGTGTTCGTTATCTGGTAGATCAGAAATAATACTCAGGATTAGTTCAGTTGAAAGTATAACAAGATTTTGTGAATGATACTGTAAAATACAAAACTTGTGCACAAGGATCAGATTCCTTCAAGACAAATCAGCCTATCGCTATCCCTAGAAAACAGACAAAGTGTCTCCCGGCATGTGATGCCTCCTAACCAAAAGACCTCACTCTTTATCCTTTTTCTCTGCCCATCCGTGGTGCTGTTGGATGTGCTGTTGGATGTAGTCCAGATCCTCGATACTCTGCTGCTGCCTGGTCCTTTCGGCTCCTTCCACGATGTCACACTATGCATGAAAAACACATTGGCTTTCCTCAAACCAAGGCCAGTTGGACAGTTACTCTTTGGGATACTTTATGGTTGCATTCTATTTATCAAATGTATATACTGGTTACAAAGTTTTACGATTGTTCACCCAACTGGGGCGCATGTGTATTTTCTTTATCTAGGCCTGGGAATGAGAGCCAAGGGCATTTCACAACCTGCATCACCGCTTACGAACACAGTTCCATTGTTCTCTCTTTTCCCCTGATGAGAGGTTTGTTTAACTTAAGTTTTAATCATCTTTCCGGGCAATGCTGCATCATGCACTTTTAATAATGTCTTATCACTCCAAAGACCAAATGGCTTCCTCATGACCGAGAGGAACAGAGAGAGACAATGTCAGATCATGAACTCTGAGGCCTTTTACTATATTCTTAACAAAATAATCCTATAATATATAAATAGTTGGTTTTGGACTAATTTAGTTTTTTTAATTTTTCTCGTGTGACTCCCAACACCACTACTAATAATTATAAAATCATAATAGAAGTTACATCTGTGCATAAAACTGTTGCCAAAAAAAACCCAACATGTTGGCCCTAATTGGGCTTGGCATGCCTGACCAAATTTGGCCCTTTTGGAAATCTAATTGGGGAACCCTGTTATAGACTATACATAAAGTGCAATTACTACTTAACGTAGAGCATTTAAGACAGACAAGGGACAGGACAGACAACAGACAACTAAAGACAGGGCATAAGTAGACTTGTAACAGAGCACTGATTGTTATAAGTTTACCGTGAGGTGAAGGTAGAATATAAGAACTTTCGGTAACACTTTACTTGACAGTATCTACATAATCGTGACATGACACTGTCATAACTATGACATGACACTGTCATGAACGTGTCATAAACCTTATAAACAAGTCATAAATGTTTATGACTTGTCATTAAAGATCCCATATTATGCCCATTTTCAGGTTCATAATTGTATTTTAAGGTTGTACCAGAATAGGTTTACATGGTTTAATTTTTGTTGTACTGCACATCTCTCTCTCACTGCTGCAGCTCATCTTTTCACCTTGTGTTCAGGTCTCTGTTTTAGCTGACAGAGTGAATCATCTTTTCTTCTGTACTCTTTGATTCCACTCGACCCAAGTTTGTATGCGTGTGGAAGCACCAGAGACACAAAATAACACCACAAATCCCAGAAAAAGTGATTTTTTCATAATATGGGCACTTTAAGTGTCATTCGGTTTTTGTCATGACAAGTTGAGATTGTTTGGGTTGTCTTGATTATGACAACTTGACATTAATCAAAGTGACATCACCAGAAGTTGTCTTGGTCATGACAAGTTGACATTAAATTTGTTAATGACATCGAGCGACACCGCAGGCTGAGGTGCTGGTCCGGTAGCAGGCAAAACTTGCGTAGTGTGTTGAGTATTCTGTCTGTAATAAAGTTTCCTGCATATTCTCCAATCTGTACCAATGTATCCCGGTGGTACACGTGTGGTAGTTTGAATGCACATAATTGAAAGGTTGCTGCAGAAGAGAGAGAGCCTGTTAGCTTAGCTTCAAGATGGCTGACACTGTTTGGACATTCTGGGAGTGAGGTCCCACCCCCTATGGGCGGGTTGAAAACATGCGGAACTAGCTGCTACTACTGGCTGTAGTCCATAGCCTCTGGACAAAAATGCCTCTGATGACGCAAAATGACGATTTTTGCGTCATCAGAGGTGTTTTTCCAGATACACAATACAGAGATCTCTGTCTCAGGGGTGTAACAATAGGAACTATAGTTAGGAACCATTGTTTAGTTCCGTGGGCCACACCAACCCGGTCTCGCCAGTTTATGAAATACGTTATTTTAAATTATTGATTTGGACGTTTATTTTTGAGTACAGGTAACAACTTTTGAATGAGTACAGGTCACGATTTTCGAACCTGCTCTGGGAGACGCAACAACGGGGAAATTAAGCACCACATGCCGGCCACAATAACATGACGGACCGCCACTCGCAGGACGCAATCCCCGGGTGCAGTGGCACACAACAACGGAGAAATGAAATGCCACATGCCGGCCACAACAACGAGACGGGCCGCCAATCGTGGGACGTGATCCCGGGCGCAGTGCACTTGACACGTTTGCAACTGTGCAGAGCCGCAGAGCTCTCCAAGGAGAACGTTAAAACCATCACCAGGCCGATGGTTGAAGAGGTGCATCCTATTCAAGGAGCACAGTACCAGTGGAAAGGTAACAACACAGTGGAGTGTAAATTATGCGGAAAAACACATGAAAGAAATAAACCGAAATGTCCGGCATTCGGAAAGAAGTGTACAAAGTGTGGCAGAGAGAACCACTTTGCCAGACCAAAGGATGAAGAAAAATGTGAGTACAATAGCAACAGAATATATGAATGATGAATATGAAGATATAACATGTATCACTGACAGACACTGAGATAATGGATGCAGTGGAGACAGGGCTGGACTGGGACAAAAAATCGGCCCGGGCATTTTTGGCCCAGGCGGCCCACACCCACCGTGATTGGTCAGAGACATTCCCTGCAGACAGTCCTCTTAAAATATGCGTCCATTCTATGATATGAGTTGCCTAGTGTTCTGCGTTCATGTGATGGTTTTGGATCCTTCAAGAGGTCTCAAGACTTATCTGTTGATCTTACACTTAAATAATTAATTCATTCTTAGAGTTATGATTTGTATATTTATGGTATTTTTTATTATTATTATTGATATTTGATATTGTATTGCCATTATTGTTAGTATTACTATTTTGCTTAATATTGGCTTAGCAACTTTTAAAAACTGTTTACTGTTAATTTTAACCATTGTAAGATTCATATGTTGTCGCTTTGGACAAAAGTGTCTGCTAACTACAATAACCATAACCATAACCCTTCCCAAAAGCTACAATAAAGCTGGGAGTAGTACATGACCTGGAAAAGAGAAGCAGTGTACTCACTCACTTTTGATTGGCGACCTGGAGGCCATAGGGTAGCCTACACAATGTCCATACTCAAGTGCAAGTCATTGCCAAAGATAAAGTTTAAAGTATAATTTCAAATTATTTAACAACATTTAAGTATACAAGTGTATTGTCAGTAAAGTCAATCAAAATGTTGCCTTGGCCCACACCAATGAACAAGAAAGATTTACTCTAACAAGGTAACCTTTAAAAGAGTGAGAAACAGAGAGAAATGTCAGCTAAGTTAAGGTATAATTCATTTAGCTTAAATCTCTGGGCAATGTAGAGAGACAGTAGAACAGGCTGTATACATAGTATACATGAGCCTAGTAGAACAGGCTGTATACATAGTATACATGAGCCTAGTAGAACAGGCTGTACATAGCATACATGAGCCTAGTAGAACAGGCTGTACACATAGTATACATGAGCCTAGTAGAACAGGCTGTACATAGTATACATGAGCCTAGTAGAACAGGCCGTATATATAGTATACATGAGCCTAGTAGAACAGGCTGCATACATAGTATACATGAGCCTGGTAGAACAGGCTGTATCCATAGTATACATGAGCCTAGTAGAACAGGCTGCATACATAGTATACATGAGCCTAGTAGAACAGGCTGTACATAGTATACATGAGCCTAGTAGAACAGGCTGTTACATAGTATACATGAGCCTAGTAGAACAGGATGTATACATAGTATACATGAGCCTAGTAGAACAGGCTGTACATAGCATACATGAGCCTAGTAGAACAGGCTGTTACATAGTATACATGAGCCTAGTAGAACAGGCTGTTACATAGTATACATGAGCCTAGTAGAACAGGCTGTTACATAGTATACATGAGCCTAGTAGAACAGGCTGTATAGATCACAGACTTCAGCTACCCAACAGGCCAACCCTTAAACAGTTAGGTTACCTGACTGTCACTAACTTTAATGTTACTGCCAAACTGCTTGTTGTCATTATGACGTGAGGCGCACGCACACACACACACACAACCTGTTAATTCACGTACTTCTTACCATCATCAACTAGGCCTACTCTCTCTTCCATCTGTTCTCCCTCTCTCTCCTGTGGCCCTGTCATGGTCGCTCTCCTCCTCGGCCTCTTCCCTGTCATCATGATGTTGTTTCTGCTTCTCTGTATAGCCAGCCACTTCTCCTCCTTCCTCTACTTCAGGTAGCCTAATGCTGATGTTGAAGCAGCTACTACAGCCCCAAACGTGTCAGACATTTTGGCACATTTTGAGGCATTCGCCTGTAGATACTTAATCTTTTTCTCCCGTAATTTCTGTACACATCGCTTGCGTATGGGGTTCCGTGGTCGTTTGTCCATTTTAACGTGGATGCTAAACTTCCAGCATATTATAACGTTTACAGCTCGTGTCTCAGGGCCGGGAGTGGGGAAGGGTGATCCTGGATTTGATTTGGTTAGGTCTAGCTTAGGACTGTAGTTGAGCTGATTCCGGTTTCCAACTTCGCCCCAGGGATGTCAGTTAAAACACGGACGGAGACAATTATCGCTCTTGACGCTTTATTACATAAGGCAACAGTACAAAATGGGCGTGGGTAGCTCTGCTATGGCTGTGTATTTGTGTGTGGTTCTGCAAAGAAACAAATAACATTGTGAAGGCTACCATACACAATGCATATGAAGTATACATATAGGCTAGCAAACCCAAACCCACTATTAATTACACTATATCAATGTAATGTAACTACTGCAGCATAATACAATACAATAATAGAACAATAATGTAGCTAAATACAAACGTGAGCGAGAGCTTCCAACAATCTGCATTATAAATCAACAGCCACGTGCAAAGTAGCTAACAGGTGATTAACACAAACATCGAAATTACCAGCTAACTTAAATGTAAAAGAACTACAGACCAATACAACAACAGGCCCAAATGAACTGACAACGTAAGCTATGGGACTTACAGTTCTCAAAGACGCACACACGCGAGCTCAACTGATTATCCTCTGGACACACACAGTCTCTTTTCTCTTTCTCCCACTTTTCTCTCCGTGTGGTGCGTGCGCCCGCTCGCAGTAAGGCGCGTGTCCGCGTGTCCGCGCTATCCCCCGGCATGCACGTTCTCTTAATACATCCATGGCATGCACCCACAATCAGTCCTGACAGACGGACTTTTGTACAATTACCGAAAGGGCCGCTGTCAGTTATCTATGGGCCGGCGCGGCCCAAAAAAATAAAAAAAATAAAACAAAGGCCTATAAATTATATCGGCGATTCGGCCCAAAAGTGCGTCGGCCCACCGGGAAAATGCCCGGTATGCCCGATGGCCAGTCCAGCCCTGAGTGGAGACAGACTCAGGCAAAGATGCAGACCCAGAGAGAGTACAGGATGTGAAAGAGAACAACACCGTTAAAGATGACACTCAGCTTCTCTATGCTGGCATGCTACTAGGCAAAGACATGGTCAAATTCCAAATAGACTGTGGTGCTAGTTGCAACATCATCCCCATTAACCTGCTGAATCCAGACACTGAGCTGGAACACACTAAAAGTGTACTAGTTATGTACAACAAAAGCAAGCTGAGGCCAATGGGGAAATGTAACATTAAAATAAGAAATCCAAGCAATATCGCTTGGAGTTCCAAGTGGTAAATACGGACGGTGCAGTGCCTCTGCTGGGTAGAAAAGCCAGTGAGCCAACAACATGAGAATATCATGGCAATATACAGTTTAATCACAGCAGGAAAACCTACAACAGGGCAGTGGACAATGGATCAAAACAAGTTATGCTGACGTGTTCACTGGAGACGGCTGTCCTGAAGGAAAATACAAAATGGATGTGGACAGCACAGTGAAGTGCTGTCAAAGAGACGAGTTCCAGTGGCCCTGATGAAACCACTGAAGGAAGAGATTAGAGACCTGCAAAACAGAGGGATAATCACTCCTGTAGAATGCAGCACAGACTGGATCAATGCTATGGTGGTAGTACAGAAAGGGTCTGTAGAAAGTCTTCACCAGACTAGAGGAGTTGAGAGACCAAGAAAGATTTTCTGTGATGTGGACCCCAAGGAACTTAAAGCTAGACACACGTTCCACCTCAGCACCGCTGATGTGGAGGGGTGTGTGTGCCTTGCTCTTGGTTCTCCTGAAGTCCACAATGATCTCCTTGGTCTTCTGGGTGTTGAGTGCCAGGTTTTTGTTTTTACACCACATAGCTAGGTGCAGAACCTCATCTCTATATGCTGTTTCATCCTCCTCTCTTATCAAGCCCACCACTGTGGTGTCATCTGCGAACTTGATTATGGCATTGGAGCCATAAACAGGGGCGCAGTCATGGGTGAAGAGGGAGTAGAGCAGAGGGATCAACACACAGCCCTGCGGCACTCCAGTGTTCAGGGTGATAGTGGAGGAGAGACCTCCTAATTTAACCGCCTGGGGTCTGTTAGTAAGGAAGTCCATAATCCAGTTGCAGAGTGAGTTGCTGATGCCAAGCTGGCTGAGCTTGGAGATCAGCTTGGAGGGGATCACAGTGTTGAATGCTTAACTGAAGTCAATGAACAGCATTCTAACATATGTATTGGGACTGTCCAGGTGGGTGAGTGCCAGGTGGAGCGCTGTGGAGATGGCATCCGCTGTTGATCTGTTGTGTCTGTAGGCAAATTGGTACGGGTCAATTGCAGCGGGCAGACATGATTTCAGTTGTGAGAGGACCAGCCTCTCAAAACATTTCGCAATGATGGGTGTCAGTGCAACCAGGTGGAAATCGTTCAGGTCCTTGGCTCTGGAGTGTTTAGGCACCGGAACAATTAAAACTGTAGGGAACTGTTGAATGGGCTAGAGACATGTTGAAGATGTCAGTGAACACACCAACCAACTGCTCTGCGCAGACTCGCAACACACATCCGGGAACTCCATCAGGGCCAGCAGCTTTCCGAGCATTCACCCTGCCCAGCATGTCGCAGACATCTGAAGTGGAAAATTGGAGTGTGTCCTCGTCCGGTGAAACAGCAGACTTAAAGGCTGCCTCCTTGTTTTCACTGTCAAATCGAGCATAGAAGTGGTTCAGCTCGTCTGGGAGGAGAGTAGAGGAGGGTAGGGAAGAGTTGCATGGGGATTTGTTGGTGATTGTATGTAGGCCTTGCCACATATGCCGGGGGTCAGAGGAGTTGAAGTGTTCTTCAATCCTTTTGTTGTAGGTGTGTTTGGCCCTGGATATTCCTTTCCTCAGCTTGGATCTGGCTGAGCTGTAGGCCTCATGGTCTCCTGACCTGAAGGCTGCGTTTCTGGTTAGGGAATAATTTCACTGTTTTATGTGTAGTCACTCCCTCCACACACTTGTTGATATAATCCAGGACAGAGTTGGTGTATGTGTGAATGTTGGTTTGGGAGTCCATGGTGGCGTCAGCAGCAAACACATCCCAGTCAGTATGCTGGAACTGGTGTTGTAGAGTGGAGTCTGCATCTTCCATCCAGATCTTAACGGCTTTTGTTGTTGGTTTCACATGTTTGATGACTGGGGTGTACTTAGGCATGAGAAACAAAGAGAGGTGGTCCGACTGACTAAGGTGGGGGAGGTGTGTGACTTTGTAGGCACCAGACACATTCGTGTAGACATGGTCCAAGGTTTTACTGCCTCTTGTGGAGCATGAGACATTTTGGTGAAATTTAGGTTGAACAGTTTTAAGGTTGCAATGGTTTAAGTCCCCAGTGACAATAAAAGCCCCATCTGGATATTGAGTCTGAAGCTTATTACAGTTTTTGCCCGTTGCTTGAACACATTTTGCAAAACTTCGCTCATTGTGCCAAAACTCTACACACAAGTAAACATGACACAACACTGGGAAATATACCATTCACATCTGTGTCAAATTGAAACTCTACTATCAAAACCTAAACTGCTATCAAAACCTAACATTCCTTTGTCAAAATGTAACTCTGATGACAAAATGACACATACTTGCATCATATGCATACACTTTTAGATCAGGGGGAACACACTAGTCTACTTTATATAAAACACTGCAGTCTTTGATTTTCAGTGTTTATTCAGAAGGCATATTTTCAGGATGCACATTTTCAAACAACCAAAAAAGCAAATAGGCCTACTCAATATTGTACATTGCAGCACTGTACATTGCAGTAACATGAAATCAGATAAAGCAAAAAAAAATAATAATAGAAAAAAAACACTATATTGTAAACAGAAAATCATGGCAATTGTGCATACGTGGGCTCATGGATCCCGCCGTCTGTTGGGGTCTGGCCACAGGACCTCATCGACATCGCAAGCAATGTCTTCTCCCGCTAGGCACCGGGGAAAATATCCCCTTGCATGTCGAAACCATCCATGGATTGCTGTCACATGAATGTTGCCGCAGGCCTGTTCCATTGCCTGCAGAAGAGGCATGCGGGCATGTGGTTGGCGGTCATATACACGCCATCTCCAAGCCGAAAATAATTCCTCTATAGGGTTTAAAAATGGGGCAAGTATACCACTTCAAATTGATTGTGGTTGGTGAACCAGGCCTGGACCAGAGCAGCCCGATGGAAACTGACATTATCCCATACCACCACAAACCTGAGCTGATCTGGTCTGTTCTGTACAACTATATTATGGAGAGCATCTAGAAATGTGAGTATATGTTGGCTATTGTATGGACCTAGTTTTGCATGATGATGCAGAAGCCCGCGAAGGCTTATGGCGGCACACAATGTGATATTACCCCCGCGCTGCCCCGGGACGTGTACAATTGCCCTGTGGCCAATGACATTACGACCCCGTCGTCTTGTTTTGCTCAGGTCGAATACAGCTTCATCAATGAAAATGAATTCATGAGGCTGTGTAGCTCCATCCATGGCCAAGATTCTCTGTAACAAAACAAAAAACATACTACTGTACTACAGTGCTACACATACAGAACCCTCACCCCATCACACAGGTACCTGTGTAGCTCTCTGAATGGATCCATGTGGTACTGATATGGTACATATTCAGCTGCTACTGGATTTCACCAATACTGTATTGTAAATGTAAAGGACAGTTACACTTACCCGTACATATTCAGCTCGAAGTCCTTTGACCCGGACACTGTTCCTCTAAAATGGAACCCTGTAGAGCTGCTTCATGGTGATGTTGTGTTTTCCCAAGATGCGTCTGATGGTGGTGATGCTCACATGGTTTATGTTGTTGAACACTTGCCTGTCTGCAAGTATTTTCTGTCATAGCTGGTGGAGACGGATGGCATTGTCTGCCCTCACTAGGTCCACAACGGCAAGTTCCTGCTGTTGTGTGAACAGGCGTTGGCGTCCTCCCCCAGAAGGTCTTCTAGTCATTCTAGAGAAATACAACCACAAATTGCCATTGGTTTGCTTCTTTTTCTTACAGTACTTTACTGTATATACTGTATCATCCACTGTACTGAAACATCTCAATATAACTAATCATGGTATGGTTCACAAAAACTACCACTTTGGCTGCAAAAGGAGCATTAGCACCCTACAATACCCTGTACAAGTGATGTGGTAATGTGATATACTGTAGAACAGTGCTGTAAATACCATATGAGCAGAGTAGAAGGTAGAGAGGTGAAGACACACCTGTTTTCTAGTCGGAATGTTCTTATTACAGATGCCACTGTGAAGCAGCTTAGATGTGGGTGGACTCTCTGCCCAGCTTCCCTCATAGTCAGGCCACGGTTGATGACATGGTCCACCAAAGTTGCTCTTATATCATAAGAAATAGGGTTCCGTGCATGGCCTCTTCGACCTTGACCTTGTCCTTCTCCTCCTCCTCCTCTTCCTCTTGCTCTACCTCTGCGTCTTGCTCTCCCTCCATCCATGCTTGCAAAGTTCTTGAAATGGCTAAACTGAGGGCTTTTTGTAGCTGGCTTGATTGGTGTTCAGTTTTGCAAGTAAGTGCCTTCAGGTGTGTATTTGAGTGGTTGCAATTACCCGATGTGTTTTGTATTTTGGATAGTTTTCCACATGGCACCCTGAGATTTCATTTTTGAACAAAGTGTCTTATGTATGAAATAGAGTGTAGTATGCAGGACCAAGTGTGTTGCATGAAGGAGTAAGTGTGTTGCAGAATTGCAACTAGAGCGCAAAGCAGCGCTTTTGTTTAAGGTATGGGTACATGTATTTGAGGTATGGTAACAAAAGCTTCAAGTTGTGTTACTTTAGTCTAAGCATGGGTCTATAGTGTTCAAGCAACGGGCAAAAACTGTAACGTAGGGTTGGGCGATATGGCTGAAAACTGTATCACGATCAGGGCTGGACTGGGACAAAAAATCGGCCCGGGCATTTTTGGCCCAGGCGGCCCACACCCACCGTGATTGGTCAGAGACATTCCCTGCAGACAGTCCTCTTAAAATATGCGTCCATTCTATGATATGAGTTGCCTAGTGTTCTGCGTTCATGTGATGGTTTTGGATCCTTCAAGAGGTCTCAAGACTTATCTGTTGATCTTACACTTAAATAATTAATTCATTCTTAGAGTTATGATTTGTATATTTATGGTATTTTTTATTATTATTATTGATATTTGATATTGTATTGCCATTATTGTTAGTATTACTATTTTGCTTAATATTGGCTTAGCAACTTTTAAAAACTGTTTACTGTTAATTTTAACCATTGTAAGATTCATATGTTGTCGCTTTGGACAAAAGTGTCTGCTAACTACAATAACCATAACCATAACCCTTCCCAAAAGCTACAATAAAGCTGGGAGTAGTACATGACCTGGAAAAGAGAAGCAGTGTACTCACTCACTTTTGATTGGCGACCTGGAGGCCATAGGGTAGCCTACACAATGTCCATACTCAAGTGCAAGTCATTGCCAAAGATAAAGTTTAAAGTATAATTTCAAATTATTTAACAACATTTAAGTATACAAGTGTATTGTCAGTAAAGTCAATCAAAATGTTGCCTTGGCCCACACCAATGAACAAGAAAGATTTACTCTAACAAGGTAACCTTTAAAAGAGTGAGAAACAGAGAGAAATGTCAGCTAAGTTAAGGTATAATTCATTTAGCTTAAATCTCTGGGCAATGTAGAGAGACAGTAGAACAGGCTGTATACATAGTATACATGAGCCTAGTAGAACAGGCTGTATACATAGTATACATGAGCCTAGTAGAACAGGCTGCATACATAGTATACATGAGCCTAGTAGAACAGGCTGTACATAGTATACATGAGCCTAGTAGAACAGGCTGTTACATAGTATACATGAGCCTAGTAGAACAGGATGTATACATAGTATACATGAGCCTAGTAGAACAGGCTGTACATAGCATACATGAGCCTAGTAGAACAGGCTGTTACATAGTATACATGAGCCTAGTAGAACAGGCTGTTACATAGTATACATGAGCCTAGTAGAACAGGCTGTTACATAGTATACATGAGCCTAGTAGAACAGGCTGTATAGATCACAGACTTCAGCTACCCAACAGGCCAACCCTTAAACAGTTAGGTTACCTGACTGTCACTAACTTTAATGTTACTGCCAAACTGCTTGTTGTCATTATGACGTGAGGCGCACGCACACACACACACACAACCTGTTAATTCACGTACTTCTTACCATCATCAACTAGGCCTACTCTCTCTTCCATCTGTTCTCCCTCTCTCTCCTGTGGCCCTGTCATGGTCGCTCTCCTCCTCGGCCTCTTCCCTGTCATCATGATGTTGTTTCTGCTTCTCTGTATAGCCAGCCACTTCTCCTCCTTCCTCTACTTCAGGTAGCCTAATGCTGATGTTGAAGCAGCTACTACAGCCCCAAACGTGTCAGACATTTTGGCACATTTTGAGGCATTCGCCTGTAGATACTTAATCTTTTTCTCCCGTAATTTCTGTACACATCGCTTGCGTATGGGGTTCCGTGGTCGTTTGTCCATTTTAACGTGGATGCTAAACTTCCAGCATATTATAACGTTTACAGCTCGTGTCTCAGGGCCGGGAGTGGGGAAGGGTGATCCTGGATTTGATTTGGTTAGGTCTAGCTTAGGACTGTAGTTGAGCTGATTCCGGTTTCCAACTTCGCCCCAGGGATGTCAGTTAAAACACGGACGGAGACAATTATCGCTCTTGACGCTTTATTACATAAGGCAACAGTACAAAATGGGCGTGGGTAGCTCTGCTATGGCTGTGTATTTGTGTGTGGTTCTGCAAAGAAACAAATAACATTGTGAAGGCTACCATACACAATGCATATGAAGTATACATATAGGCTAGCAAACAACAACAAACCCACTATTAATTACACTATATCAATGTAATGTAACTACTGCAGCATAATACAATACAATAATAGAACAATAATGTAGCTAAATACAAACGTGAGCAAGAGCTTCCAACAATCTGCATTATAAATCAACAGCCACGTGCAAAGTAGCTAACAGGTGATTAACACAAACATCGAAATTACCAGCTAACTTAAATGTAAAACAACTACAGACCAATACAACAACAGGCCCAAATGAACTGACAACGTAAGCTATGGGACTTACAGTTCTCAAAGACGCACACACGCGAGCTCAACTGATTATCCTCTGGACACACACAGTCTCTTTTCTCTTTCTCCCACTTTTCTCTCCGTGTGGTGCGTGCGCCCGCTCGCAGTAAGGCGCGTGTCCGCGTGTCCGCGCTATCCCCCGGCATGCACGTTCTCTTAATACATCCATGGCATGCACCCACAATCAGTCCTGACAGACGGACTTTTGTACAATTACCGAATGGGCCGCTGTCAGTTATCTATGGGCCGGCGCGGCCCAAAAAAATAAAAAAAATAAAACAAAGGCCTATAAATTATATCGGCGATTCGGCCCAAAAGTGCGTCGGCCCACCGGGAAAATGCCCGGTATGCCCGATGGCCAGTCCAGCCCTGATCACGATATAAGTGTTTCATATCAGTCGATATCGATAATTATTGATATTTTTTAGGACCTATTTAAAATAAGGACCAGGAGAAAAAAATGTATTCAATTTAAACGTTTTTATTTTAAGCTTAACCTTCCTCCGATTATAATCCTCTCAGTTATAAAAGCAGAAACCAACCATGGAAAACACTCAAATAATTCAAATGTAAACATAAGTCTAAAATCACAATGAACACTTCTGGTGAATGAAGTGTTTTAAAATATGTGCAGTGTTTTGTAAACATAGGAGAAATTGAAATAAAACTGAGGTAGACTTTACATCTGTAACATAAAAAACAAACCTGGTACAGTACAGTAACAGTTATTATTTTTCTCCGTCTAACAGTCACGGTACAGCCTAAACCGTATATGGTGGGGGGTGGTAACCTGGCTTCTCAACAGTGCTCAGCGGAAGCATGTCTTTGGCTATGTGATATGCCACTGCCTCCGTTATTTATTTGTACCGTTTAGCTTTTACAGTCATAAGGCACTGATGCAGAGTACCTCTCTGTGGTGCTCTGCTGTTTGTGCGGGGTTCCAGCTGCAGATGTTGTTGGACGTTGCTGGCGAATACGGCTGTGCTCCAAAGGGTGAGCGCGGCTAAAGTGGTAAAACAGGTTTGCGGTGGGGACGGTGGTCTTGCATAATTGACTACGGTCAGACTTATAAAATCCAAAAAACTGCCATATTGGCGAGCTGACGTTTCCCGTTTCATCAAGAACTTCTGCGCTCGCTGCAGCACGCATTTTCCACTTATCACTCCACGGCGGTTCTGTTATTGAAGAATCCGACACGAGACAACGATATGGCGCAACCAAACACAATACTGTTACATGATTGGCTGTTAGCGTGTCACTCCCTACGTTGCTAGGCTACCAGAGAGTGAGTGCCTTTGTTTATGCAACCAAACTTGCTTTGAAACCTCTGGTTTCTTCCGACGAAGAAAAAAAATTATCGAACTTTTATCGAGCGCATTTATTATTGATATTGATTACATGTCTATCGCGATACATATCGTTAGCGTTTTATCGCCCAGCCCTACTGTAACGGCAATGGAAAGTTCTTTCATTGCTGCTTTGCTGTTGGCATTGGGTGGTACATACACAGCAATAGCAACAATGCAGCTGAACTCACATGGAAGATAGAAGGGCCTGCATTTGACGATTAAATATTCCAGTTCAGCAGAGCAATGGGCATCAACAGTGGCACAGTCTGTGCACCAAGTTTTGTTTACATAGATGCAGAAATCGCCTCCTCTGCTCTTACCCAAAGCCTCCGCTGTTGGGTCTGCCCTGAAGACAGAACGGCCTTCTAGCTTCACCACGCTGGTTGGGGTGTCGTTAAGCCAAGTTTCGGTGAAAAACATGACGTTACCCATAAGTCTTTTCTGTGTGAGGGTCCAGATCTTAAGTTTGTCCAGCTTGTTCAACAAAGAACGCATTTTGGCAAGAAAGATGCTGGGGAGTGCAGTTCGGTGTAGGTTTAACCTTAGCTTAGCTCGCACTCAACCGCGCTTACCCCTTCTTTGTTTACGGTCTTGTCGCAGGCAGCGAGCATTTCCTGTCGGGATGAGTTGTTCATGTGGTCGCGGTGATCTGATCAACTCCAGAGGGAGCTGGTCGAAGTTGAATGGGTGATCCAAAACAAAGTTCTTGCAGCTTTGATGACTATCCAGTAGTGTGACTCTGTTGTAGACTCGGTTTGCTTGAGTGTTTCGAGTGAAAACAAGTTAGTCAGGCAAATAAACACTAAATAGCAAAAACTGGAGAGACGTCGAGCCTTTCATTGTGCCATTAGTATTGCGTAAAAGAGGTGGTCGTCCCATCGCTACTAAAAAGCCAGCTAGCTAACGTTAGCTGCTGAAGGCAGCTCGGAGAGTCAGCCTGTTGCTACCATGTTACCAACCAACTACGTTACGAAAGTGTCCTAATTGTTTGATCCTTATATGGTTTAAACAGTTTTGTTTTAATCAGAAGAAAATACACATTAAACACACAACTAGTTCTGTTACTATTTCATTTTTTTTTTACACACATTTGAATATTTTTCATGACAAAACGTATTTTGATCAATCTTGGCTGGTAAAGTAAAGCTGAGTAAAGTGGGCGGGCTATTGCTGCCCTGGCCCATTACTGACTGCACACCATACTTTTCTCCTATTGCCTTCCTTTCTGTTTATTATCTTCATTAAATGTTCTAGGCTCAGTGGCTTGCAAGGATTATATAAGTTAACTACTGTAAGGTTCCCATCTTTTTAAATGATTGTCCATTTGCAATAAGACTTCTAGCATTCCATTTCAAATAAAGGTTAATAAAAAAAGATGTAAAACCATTACAAGTTTATATAACATTCTGAGACCCTCCATCATAATTAACTCTCAACATTCTATGAATATCTTCAGCGTTCAGATCTTTAATGCCTAGAAACTCCTCAGCAGCTTTCACTACTGTCTTGATTCTGTCACTTTTCCTTTCTTGTTGTGTGGCAACATTCACAACTTTACATATAAATGCTATGAAGCACTTCTTGTCTACAATTAAGATGTTCTCCTTAATGTTGCATTTGTGGAAACATGACTGCTGTGTAGGTACCAGCTATGGGGATACTTGCTGTGGGGGTGTTGACCTTCCTGGCCGAGATTTCCTTAGTCCTGACCTTTGGGGTGGCCAAAGTGGATATTATCCATCAGCAACTAACTTTTTACACAACCTGAAACTAAACATGTCGAGTTTTATTAACATGGAACCCTAACCTTTTACACAAGCTGAAACTAAACATGTTGAGTTGTATTAACATAGAACCTTAAGTTTAGTATTGATATGTATTAGTAGTGTGTACTCAAAATCATTAGATAAAACTAGCTATTATGACTTGTTATACCATGGTCTGGGTGAATACTCGATTCTGATTGGCTGCTGGGTGTCCATAAAAAAGTGATGTAGGACACCTAGTAAAGGTGTCCCGGTGAAACGGACTGTTTACCGTTAAATCAATAACTAAATCAATGCGCTACATTAAATCAAAAAGGAAATGTGGATCTGTTATTTCCAACTCGTCCTCTGAACACCACATGATGGCGCTAACACACACACTGCAAGTAGTAAGTTATATTTCCCCTCTGGACTGACTTTTGTTTCACAGAGAATAACGTTATCTCACATCCCGTTCACTGCGGCCGACAGTAACGTTACACATCGCGGATCAAATTGTTCGTAAAAGTCGTTATATTGTTTCGGGGACAATGACATGGCCGGATAGCTTGCTTGTCTTGTTGTTTAACATACTGTCAAATTATTTTTACTGTCAAATTATTTTTACTGATTGCCAACTGTGCACAATGTTATTGCCTTTGGATCTTGCTAGCATAGCGTTAGCTTTCTGGCTCGTAGCTGAGCTGAAGGATTCTATCAGCTGAGCGGACTATAAACATCTCCAGTTGCTAAGGGTGGCGAAGTCGTATCTAAGGTTTTCCTATTTCCTGGAGGAGTGAACAACGTTTGCGTTGCATTAGAACCTGATGGATAGGAATGATTGTTCCAGGTATTAGTCAAACCGCCAGGCGTAACCAGGGAAACAGAGTTATTGTTTGTAAAAACTTTAGATTTCGATTGTAAAACTAATTAAAATGTGAAATAAAGTTTTAAAAATATGTTATTTGGCAAGTGACCATGGTATAAGCGGGTTAATGCCCTTCGAGGTGTCCATTGTCAGGTATTAATGGACTTAATACCTGACAACCGTCCTGCGCGTCGGACGGTTCACGCCTCGCCGTCGTCCATTAATACCTGACAATGGACACCTCGTCGGGCATTAACCCTTACTTATTGCTACTCATCATTTATTACAATTACTGTATTTTCCTCTAATTTAATTAGCTATTGATTTTTTAAATATGGTATAAAAAAAGAAACACCTCTAAATGCTCCAATGCATATTATTTTGAAGAAAAATGGCAAAACACAGCCAATCTTGTTATGACAAACTTAACAATCATTTCAAAACATTGAAAGAATTATGTGTGTGGGTGTTGTATGTGTTGTGTGTGTGGGTGTTGTTTATGTGTGTTGTGTGTGTGGGTGTTGTACATGTCTGTGTTGTTAGTGTGGGTGTTGCCCGTGTTTGTGTTATGTGTGTGTGTTGTCCGTGTCTGTGTTGTTTGTGTGTGTTGGTGTTGTCCGTGTGTGTTGTGTCTGTGGGTGTTGCCTGTGTCTGTGTTGCTTGAATTTGAATTTATGATCATCTCGGCAGCAGTTCACTTCTGGAATAGTCTCCGCCAGATCTAAAGTAGAATCCAAGAAATAATCATGTAGTGTTTAGCCAGAATAGAGGCCTCATTTTGAACTATTCCATTCATTTTGAGCTGTAAATGCTCCTGATATATTTTTTCCTTTCCCAATAGTTTATCCATGCTCTTCCACAGATTTTTACAATTACCTTTTGCCTCTTTGATTAAGTTTAGAAAAAAAATTGCTTTTGCTTTTCGAAGCAACATGGTAACTTTATTTCTCAGAGATTTATAAATGTAGTAATCAGTGGTTAATTTAGTTTTAAGAGAAACCTTGAGAGTTTTATCTCACTTTTTCATTGCGTCCCAAAGGGATTCATTAAACCACGGGAGCCTCTTTTTATTTGATTTTCTATGTTTGAGCTGTGTATATTTATCTATTTTATTCTTTATAGCAGTTATAATATTGTTGCATGTATGTACACAGCTTTCTCTCTCAATTTAAGAGGCCCAATCAATTTCATTTAAATCATTTTTGAGGAGCTCTTGATTTTTTTTAGGAATATGAGGAATTTTGCATTGTTTGTTTGATTGTTCTTTATGTATCTTGATTTATTTAATTTCCTGGCTATTAGAACAAAATTATGATCAGACAGTCCAGTTATTAAGTTGTATGTTTTAATTACCCTGGTTTATTGGTGAATATTAAATCTATCAAAGTTTGAGACGTTTTTGTTATTCTAGTAGGCTTTTTAATCAGTTGTGTCATTTGTATGGAGTTTGCAATGTCCTTTAGGTGTTTCCTCTTGCCTTTATCAAGCCAATTTATGTTGAAATCGCCCATGAGCAATATTTCCTTTCATTCATGTTTTAAATTTTTTTGTTAAACCAGTATAGAAATCACTTGTTTCATTTGGTGATCTATATACACAAAGTACAATAAATGACATTTGGGGCGATAGTTTAATTGTAACACCAACAGGGCATGAAATTGGCCCCCGCCCACCCGCCAAATGCGGGTAACTTTTGTGATTGGCGGGTGAAATTGTCAATCTACCTGCCACGTTGGCGGGTAGCCAATAAGACAACACAACACTGAGTAAGTGTTGTTTACCAATCACGTAGCCTATTGATTTTTCTAAGCAAGCCCTGCTATTTTCTTGGACGTTCGAAACAAAATGTGGCGGCATATAGCTGGCGTGAAGAGGCCGCCGGCGGTAAAGCAACAAAAAGAGGATGACGATTCAAAAAATAAAAATAAAAAAGACGTTTTAATACTAAGTGGAAAATGGAAAGGGATGGCAAAGTTTGCGACTGGTTGGTGTACGACGTCACAACAGAGTCGGGATTGTTGTATGTATGGCTCGGAGAAAGCGAGGTCAAACCCATTTGTAATAGGGACAAACAACTTAAAGTTAGAGGCAGTTAAGGACCACGAGTCCTCAAAAAGCCACTTGCACACACTCAGCTGTAAAGTGGGGAAGATGGCTCCCCCAGAGCAGACAGCTGCGGTCGTGGCACTGACGTCAATGAAAACAGCGCAGTTGGAGAGGATGAAGCTCCTGTTTAGGAACGTCCACGCAATCGGAAAGAAAATGAGACCCTTCTCCGACTACATGTGGATGTGCGAGTAAGTACCAACCTGCTTTAACGTTAGTAGATAACTAAAGTTCAGCACAATGACTGCTCTGTTATCGTTACAACTTAGCTGTGCGTGTGTGTGTGTGTACGGTAGGCCTACAGTGTATTAGTGGTAGCCTACGTGTGTGTGTACGGTACAGTGTGAATACGGTATAGTGTGTTAGTGGTACGTGTGTGTGTGTGTACGGTACAGTGTTTAGTGGTAGCCTGTGTGTGTGTGTACGGTACAGTGTATTAGTGGTAGCCTACGTGTGTGTGTGTGTGTGTGTGTGTGTGTATACGGTACAGTGTGTTAGTGGTAGCCTACGTGTGTGTGTACGGTACAGTGTATTAGTGGTAGCCTACGTGTGTGTGTGTACGGTACAGTGTGTGTACGGTATAGTGTGTTAGTGGTAGCCTACGTGTGTGTGTGTGTACGGTACAGTGTGTGTACGGTATAGTGTGTTAGTGGTAGCCTACGTGTGTGTGTGTACGGCACAGTGTGTGTGTGTACGGTATAGTGTGTTAGTGGTAGCCTACGTGTGTGTGTGTACGGTACAGTGTGTGTGTGTACGGTATAGTGTGTTAGTGGTAGCCTACATGTGTGTGTGTGTACGGTACAGTGTTTAGTGGTAGCCTACGTGTGTGTACGGTATATTATGTAGGTCTAGTCATAAATGAGATTGGTTAAGTTGGTTAATAACTCGACAGCACTTTAATGTGTATTCTGTACAAGTTCAAGAACCATTCTTATGCATGTTCTTAGTTGTTCACCTTTATTTTAGGCACAAAAAAAATTTGGCTGGTAAAAAACCACTGTGGCGGGTGGATTTCAAAATCTACCCGCCACAGTGGCTGGTGGCCAAAAAAGTTAACTTCAGGCCCTGAACACCAACACACTCTATAGTTTGATCTGGAATGTCTATTTGGTGACTGTCAATACTGTCTTTTACGTAGATCAAGACCCCGCCCCCTTTTCCCTTTCCTCTGTCCCATCTGTATATTTTGTATCCAGGAATCAAAAATGCCGATACAGGAGTTGTAGCTGTAATCCAAGTCTCAGAAAGACACAGGTAGGCTAATGTAGATTTGATCCCAAAAGTAGATGTTCCAACTGTTCCGTTTTAGACATTACACTACGTATGTTAATATGTCCTCCGAATATCCCTTTCGGCTTTGTCAATGGGTTCCATAGGACCGATGCATGGTTTACTATCTGAAATAATTTCATCTGGGTTTGTTTTGGAACAAGTGTAGTCTGCATAGCGCTTAATTTACCACTTTCGTTTGCTGGCTTTAGCGCGTGTAATGCCAGGAGGTTACCTTGTTGCAATAAATTGGTAAACGTGGATGCGCGGGGGATGTGCACTGTACACGGTACCCGATAGCATCTGCGCTGTGTTGAAAGCATACGGGGTGTGTATCAGAGCGATCTCCGCTACCTGCAGTGGTTGTTGTAGATCCATCGGCCCTAGGTTCACTTGAATATCCCAGCATAAAAGTAGGATAATGCAGAGAAGTTGTACGGCCCCGGTAGACTGTTGTTTGAACCATTCTCCGCACTCTCGGCTTGTGTTGCTCATTTGGAGCATTTGCACGCCCATCATCAAGAACTTCGGAGAAGATGACATACTGGCTCCACGAGTCGAGGGGTGTAGCAGGCCTAGGTGTGCCACTTGCTTGTGAGATTGATTGTTCACTGGCAGCATTCCAACTCCCACACATTGGCAATGGCATAGTGATGATCGTCGTCAGGTAGAGCGATACAATAAGCACATTTAACGCCTTGGCTTCAATGGCCAAGATATCCAGGTTTCAGGAGCAGATGTTAAATCGGGCTACCTGCTGCTGCCATTTTACTGCCACGTTGTTTGTGTGTGTTGGTGTTGTCTGTGTGTGTGGATGTTGCCCGTGTCTGTGTTGTTTGTGTGTGTTGTGTGTGTTGTTTGTGTGTGTTGGTGTTGTCCATGTGTGTTGTGTGTGTTGTGTTTGTGTGTGTTGTCCGTGTATGGTGTGTGTTGGTGTTGTCTGTGTGTGTTGTGTTTGTGTGTGTTGTCCGTGTGTGTTGTGTGTGTTGGTGTTGTTCGTGTGTGTTGTGTGTTGAATGTGTCTGTTGTTTGTGTGTGTGTGTGTTTCTGCGTTTTACGTGTGTCTGTTCGTCCGCTTGTTATACAGAAAATAAAAAAGGTTTACCCCACAGGTAAGAAAGTGTTTTACTGATGTGGCAAAAACATTTTTAGTCAACAGTTTCTTACAGTAGACTTGACATCTCTTTACATTGCAAGCTGATTTTTCAAAGTCTGTAGCTTCAGCTTTAAGTCAGTGTGGCCTAACAAGAGCAATACCTGTTGGATGAACTGAAATGTGAGCTTCATAGTCTTGGGTAATTAAGATGGAGTGCATACATGAGTCCAAACAGAATGCACATTGCTTTTGGCAGATCTTCAATGTTGTCCATCATGACTTCTCCCTCAGTGATGATTTTCAACAAGGCTGGACTGAGATGCACCCAATGTCAAGGTCACGAAAAGAATCATCATTATCAGATTCCTAAATAAAGAATAACAGAAGAGCACGATCATTACATTAGATTTCTCATTTGAAAAACAACTTTAATCAACATAAGAGTGTCATGGTGAAAAGAAATAATGGTGAAAATTATAAGAAAGCCTCTGTGCCCAGTCACCTCCCTCTGCTCCAGTCGATGACATGTTGTTGTCGCCCTGCTCAACAGTCACCGAGCTGCAGGAGTCTCGGTCAACAGGAGAGGAGGAACAAAATGGTAATTAAGTGCCCTAAGATTAACACTATATAATTGCATAACTTCGAATATCATTGTAACTGAACTGACTTCTCTTAGAAAATGAGATTGTACAAGATCTCCACTTTGTTCTACATGTATAATTTGTATTTCTATATGTTTTACAGCAACTTTTCCTGACAACCCTTGGAGGTTCGACCGGAGGTAAGTCCGTCGCATGCTACAGCGTGGCAACCAATGATGTTCTAAAACAGTATAGCCTGCAGGGCAGAAAGGCAAAGAAGGCCTTCCAGGACCTGATAATCTGCAGGGTTATAACAGGCAGGTGTTATTTTTTTGTTCACATCAGTATTATGCTTAGCTTGGCTGATAAGAGGTTTTAATTTGACTTGTAACTTCATTTTGACTTCTCCTCTAGCGGCCTCCCGGAAAAACTTACCCACACTGACTGCAGCAGACGCGGAGGACTTGATTGGGGCAAGCGCTTAAGTTTGCCCCACACAGACGGTAAATTGAAATTTTTCTATGTGATGTTCATAATAATAAAAAACTATCAATATTTGTGATCAGAAAAAACAGGGTTGTTAGTAAAGGCCGTTTTACAGTCGTGTGAAGGCTCCATGCAGAGCTTTCGCCGTAGCCTACGTAAGTGGCCTGATGTTTATACTTGTGCGCTGGTGTGTCCGTCGAGCCGTCATGTGTGTGTGTGGGGGGAGTGGGTGATAGAGCGAGGGATCAGTGAGAGAGTGACAGCGATTAGCTCCGGATCGAGTAGCAACTCTAGAGTCATAGTGAGAGAAACAAAGTGTCTCCCCTGTTCTTTCTGACCACGATGAGAAATCTAGAGCAGGAAAAGTTACCCCTCTCCTTGATTTCATGTTGTTTATGGAGAACCAGCAAATGAGTCAGGGGACATGCAACGTTACCAAGCCACAGCCCAGCGACGTGCATCGCTGCGACGTGTAGTTACATTTTTCGAGAGGTGCACGTCAGGCTACGTAGACGCAGAGGGGTCTGCGGGGGTACGCCGTTGATTTTACACACAACTGTAAAACGACCTTACTGCAATTTGTCTTGCTTTTGTCAACGTGTTCCTTCTTAGTATGACATATCAAACTTCTGTTTCTTTCTTTTTTGGCCAGCTGAGAAGGACTGAGCCTTCAAAACCATGGAGCTCTATTTTTTTTTTGCGGAAGCATGGCCTAGCTGTTGGCCATCTTCTACACTGCTGCGACCCTCCTGCCTCCTCTCCTCTGGTAGGCGCTACAGATCCCTGCACATAAAAACAACTAGACACAAGAACAGCTTCTTTCCCACTGCTCTGTGCCAAAGATTCGTACGGAAATGGGAAAGAAGGCATTTCTGTATTCTGCACCCTCGGCATGGAATACGTTGCAAAAGGATTTGAAACTAACTGATTTAGTCTCGTTAAACGCATTTAAATCTAAAATGAAAGATGTAGAGGCAGATGCTGTACTATGTTGTTGTTAGATTGTAAAAATGATAATTATTTGAAGTGTTAGTTTTAGTGTTCTGTGTTATTTGTTTGTACCTATGTGTTTTGTATAACTTTTTATATGCTGCTGCCTGTCTTGGCCAGGTCACCCTTGCAAAAGAGGTTTTTAATCTCAATGGGACTCTCCTGGTTAAATAAAGGTTAAATAAATAAAACAATAAAAAAATCACTCTCCTGAACTGCTAATAAGTGGGGTCAACCCCACTTTGGCCATTCACCTACACATTACATACTTTATCATTCCAATATGCATCTTGGACACTACATTTTCACTATTGTGTCTATATGGCCATTAAAACTGATTCTGATTCTTGTATATATGTATTTTTAGGCCGTTTATATTTTTTGTATTTTGTTAATTTTATAATGTATATTAAAGTTTGAAATCCCATCAAGTGTGCCTGTTCATTCATTTCGGCTAATATATAATAATTAATTCCTGCTCATGCACAGACAGTTTAAAGTAATAATACAATTGGTACCACAGTTGTTAGTTATTTAAAGGTTAGGGGAATGTACAAAATAATGTAACCAAAAACTAACGTTCCCTAAATGTCAGGAAAACTTTCCATGGGAACCAAAAATTGTTACCTGGGACATTGCTATCCCCCCGCTGAGTTTTAGTTACTGTCAGCGAGAAGTAAAGTCTGTTGCGCCGTGTGACTACAGCCCTGGCTTGTATAATGAACGTCCCCTCATTCAGACAAAAATCCTCAGAGTCTGAGAGACTGAGAGGACTCATCATTACGATAACCAAGATCTAAGTATATTTCGGTCTTTCCTCTTTCACTAACTCTATCTCTCTCTCTCACACACACACACACACACACACACACACACGCTAAGGTGAACAGCTGGCCCACAGCTAGTCACGGCTACAGAACGCACACCGCTCAACAACTGCGCTCCTTAGTGTGTCCTTTTGTCTGCAACACGTTAGTTTGCGAGCTAACTGGCTAGCCTAGCCACGTGGAGCCTGCAACGCAGCCCACTGCCGCCCTCTTGGGGCTAAATAGCTTTTGTGCAGCTAACACATAGCCTAGCTCGAATGAGCTAACGGCTAATCTTGGGCGCAGCCTTGCAACCCCCTGGGTTTCGTCACACCCCCTCCTCCTCACACACACCAACACACACACACACACACACACACACACACACACACACACACACACACACACACACACACCCAGATCACATCACATGCTGGTTTGTTTTTGCTTTGTTTTGTTAGTTTAAAAAGGGTATATTGGTTTTAATTGATCGAAGGATTATTGATTGGCCATTGATAATTTTGAAGTTAATAAATTCTACTATACTTTAAATAGCAGTTGTCTGATTATTTGTGTATTTGTTGTAGTGGTGTCAACAATAATCGATTCAGGGCATGCACGATTCAGTATCGATGCGGCAAAGTGCCATAATCGATTATGTCACTGTTTATTTTCTGGCCTTGAGTGGACAATAAAGTTGTTAAGTTTCAATTACTTCCCGGTAGCATAACAACAACAATCAAGATCGCTGAGGCGGAGGGAGATGACCGCGATAGACGGGTAATTAAAAACACAGCCAAAGCATGGAAAGCGGACATCTGGGCACATTTCAGATTCTACGAAGTTAATGGGGAACTAGACAAGACTTACGCGGTGTGTAAAACCTCCCACACTAAAATCAAGCATATTGGCAATACAACTAACTTCACGAACCATGTTGATCGTTGGCATCCTGAGTTGGCTTCAACAACAACAACACAAAAAGTCGACACATCCCAGCCAAGAACTGACGAGTCGCTAGTGTCAACGTTGCCACACAACTCCGAGAGAGCAAAGAGGATCACACGATCGGTGGCACGTTTCATAGCGAACGATCTACGACCCTATTCTGTGGTAGAAAATGCGGCCCCGGTATAAGCTACCGACAAGAGCTACCGTCACTGATTCTGCGCTTCCAGCATTGTACAAAGAAACTAAAGCAAAGGTAATGGAATCAATGTGTAAAGCCAGTCGTGTAGCCATTACAAGTGACGCCTGGACTTCAGTCGCAACAGAGTCCTATGTTACCATAACGGCACATTATATTAGCGAGGATTGGTAGATTGTATCACATGTGCTGCAGACGAGAGCAGTTTATGAGAGCCACACTGGTGCTCATATGGCGAGGCTACTCTTGGATGTTGTGGAGGAATGGCAGCTAACAGATAAAAGTGTTGTGCTGGTGACGGACAACGCCGAACCTTGAAATTCCCAAATGCTGAACAGTGAGAAATTATGATGTAGGCTTAGGTCAAAATACATATTTCCTCACTCTTAAACGGATTGTTGATGATGTTGATGTTGAACTCAGACGGAAGAAGTTGTTTGCACAACATTTGGTAGTAGGCTTAGCCTACACACTTTATTTTTGGTTTACATTACAATGCATTTCACATCTTGATATTTTGTTGTATGCAGCTGATGTGATTGGTAGGATCAGGTATATAATTGTCATTGTCTTAAAGCTGCTAAGCTGCTATTTTGTTGAGAATAGTTGCACTTGACTTTACTACTTGAAAAAAGTTTCACAGTAATAAGTGGTTACTGTGTGTTGCACTGAATATTTGTATTGCTGGGTGCCTGGGTGGTTGTTGTTACAATAGTGTGACTGTGATTACTGATTAATATTTGCACAGGAGTTCAGGAAGTGCCCTGTCTTAGAGCTGCTATTTTACTGTGTGTAAAAAAACACTTATGGTCACTGCTGGAAAAAGTTGGCTGTTATTGCTCTATTTAATTTCAAATGGTTCTAAAGCAGAGAGAAGAGAAACATTTCTCATTCAAAGCACTGAAAGCAGTGATTTATGTTTTCTTTTTCAGGTTTGAAAATGCCATGTCCAATACCCTGTACCTTTCAATTTTATTTTATTTAATGACATTTATGTCAAAGATACAGGAGAGTGATAATACACACATAGCAACCAATAAAATCTGTTGTTCAATATCTGACTGATTGTATTGCCTCATGACTGATGAAAAATTTGCCTTGTTGTGTGCAGTAGAATTTTGATGCATCGCAATGCATCGTAGAATTGAATCGAATCGTTACCTGGTGAATCGTAATCGAATCGAATTGTGAGGGCAGTGCCAATATACCAGATAAATGAACCAGTTAATTAAGATCTGTATTTTAAAAGGAACCATGAGAACTATGAGACTGTTCTATGGTCCCTGAGTTCAGGGTGTTGCCCCGTTTTGATTGTTTGTCAATTTGGGAAAGTTATTAATACCCCATATTCATAACTTTAGACACCAGCAGCCCCGTATTGACCCTCCATTGTCTCCTAGCATTAGGCACGAGCATTAAGTCTAAAATATGTGGGGCGTCGTCAGAGATGACAATAGCGGAATATTCCGTTAATTTTCACAGAGGAGAGAAAGGACTTGTCAACAAAGAAATATATTAATAGTAATATTGATAAAATATCTTTGATAATTTGCCAATAATTGAATCTGTACCCTATGAGTACCCAACACGTGCATATGCACACGCGCGGGAAAAAATAAAGACATCCGCAAGTATGTAAAATCAGATGAAATTTTGGCCACACCACTTGCTCAGACCCTTCCTTCATCAGTCACGTAAGTGTTCCTGAAAGAAGAGTTCAGCCTGCTCCGGGGTGTCAAAGCGATGATCTACGCCGTTAAGGGTGATACGAAGGCGGGCGGGGCAGATCATCCCGAACCGTACACCCTTATGGAAGAGCAGGGACTTCACCTTGTTGAAAGAGGCTCGCCTCTTGGCCACTGTAGTGCTGAAATCCTCGTACAACTTAATGCCGTGACCCCGGTACTCAATATTGCGGTGCTCCTTTGCCCACAGCAACAGTTTCTTTTTTTTGATGTAGCGGTGAAAGCGCACTATGATAGGGCGGGATCCCGGCGGGGCTTGGGTCCGAGGCTACGGTGGGTCCGGTCGAGTTCAAGGGGGAAGTCAAGGAGCACATCTCCGGCTATGTCCTTAAAAAAATCCGCCATAAACTGCCTCAGATTTTTGCCTTCAATTCCGTCAGGAAGACCAACCACACACAAGTTTTGACGCTTAGAACGGCACATTAGGTCTTCCACCGAAGCCTGGAGCCTGCTGTTGTCACCTGTCATAGAGGTCAGCTTCGACCGTAGTTCCACCACATCTTGCTCCAGGCTTGTGATGTTATCCAAGTGAGTCGAGAGGGCCGTTTCCATCTCGGAGATAGTAGAAGTATGTTTCGCCACCGTGGTAGCGATAGCTTAAAAGCAACGATTGTATAGGGGCTAGGGCCGCGTTCAGAGAGGCTGTCAGCTCGGCAGCCATGCTTTGCCGGGATTTTTCAAGCTCAATGACAAGTGTCTCCAAAGTTAGAGAGGAAGGAGCAGTCAGCTTGATTTTTCCTGGCCGATTGGCTTGACTTACTCATTTTAGTAGCTAAAACAAAAACTCACTCAAAAAAATTTTATGACACAAAAAAGATCAAAATAAAAGACGCACAGAGCAAGAATTACCGAAATTATACGGGAGGCAGCCACCACTCGTCTTTTCCACTACATAGTTCAACTGGAAGTCCTCTGTCTGGTATTTCTAAAAATCATTATGAATTTAAATTTTTAGGCCTATTAGTAGAGCAAACCTAAGCACTGAGTGTTGCAGTCTATTTATCCAATTTATTACCTGATATGCGAGCATATCACATTATATAATTTATAACAAAAATGTATCAAAATCATTGCTGAGCCTAAACTGCACATGCACAACTCCTGTCTTTATCTTATCTCTGTGTGTGTGTGTGTGTGTGTGTGTGTGTGTGTGTGTGTGTGTGTGTGTGCGTGCATGTGTGTGTGCGTGTAATTCTCTGGGAAGCCCGTCCCTCGGCTGTTCTCTTAGCCTTTGTAAGAAAGGAGCATTTCTCCATGTTGCATGAAACACACTGCTTTTCTACGTCTGATCTATGACATCATTGATTCAAAAATGTTGCATATTAAGGTTAGACAATTCAATAAGGTTCATACAGATAGTTATAGTGGACAAAAAACCTAAAACTGTAAAAATAAAAGTATCATAAAAATATGTACTTAAGGTATTAAAAAGTAACAATATAGAAAAGTCTTCACATTTTTGAAAACTGGAAATGATCAAAGCAGTTTTGTCAATCAACTAAGTAGTTAAGCAACTAATCATTTCAGCTGGACTTGTAGGTATATTTGTTGGGCAGCTTGATAACAATAAAATATTATATTTCATACAACCCAAAATCTGAAAAAGTTGGGACAGTATGGAAAACACAAACAAAAAAAGAAAGTAGTGATTTCTAAATGTGCTTTGACTTGTATTTCATTGCATACAACAGCACATGATTTAATGTGTTCCTCATGATTTTTATTGTTTTTTTTTTCAAAAAGAATTCCTATTTTGGTTCTTGCAACACATTTCAAAAAAAGTTGGAACAGTAAAGCATTTACCACTTTGTAATGTTGCCATTCCTTTTCACAACACTTAAAAGACGTTTAGGGACTGAAGACACCAAGTGATGAAGTGTTTTAGGTGTAATTTTGTCCCATTCTTGCTGCAAACAAGTCTTAAGGTAGGCAACAGTATAGGGTCTTCGTTGTTGCATTTTGCGCTTCAAAATGTGCCACACATTCTCTATTGGAGACAGGTCAGGACTGCAGGCAGGCCAGTCAAGTACCCGTATCTTCTTCCTCCGCAGCCAGGACTTTGTAATGTGTGCAGAATGTGGTTTTGCATTATCTTGTTGAAATATGCATGGACGTCCCTGGAAAAGATGTCTTTTTGAAGGCAGCATATTGTTCTCCAAAATCTCTATGTACTTTTCAGCATTAATGGTGCCATCACAGAAGTGCAAGTTACCTTTGCCAAGGGCACTGACACAACCCCATACCATGACAGACCCTGGCTTTTGGACTTGTTGCTGGTAACAGTCTGGATGATCCTTTTCTTCTTTGGTCCGGAGCACACGGCGTCCATTTCACCCAAAAATACCTGAAATACTGATTCATCTGACCACAGTACCATGTACTGAGCCCATGTGGTGATATCGCTTATAGATGAATGACGATTCTTGATGCAGTGCTGCCTGAGGGATCGGAGATCACGGTTGTTCAGCTTAGGCTTGCGCCCTTGTCCTTTACGCACTGAAATTCCTCCTCATTCCTTGAATCTTTTAATTATGTTATGCACTGTTGAAGGTGAAATAAGCAAATGTCTTCCTATCTTTCTTTGAGGAACATTGTTTTTAAATATTTCAATAATTTTCTCACGTATTTGTTGGCAAACTGGCGATCCTTGGCCCATCTTTGCTCCTAAAGGACTAGACCATTCTTGGATGCTGCTTTTGTACCAAATCATAATTACAATCACCTGTTGACATCACCCGTTTCAAATCACATCATTATTTAACCAATTTACCTGATTACTAACCCTTAATTGCTCCTGTCCCAACCTTTTTTGGAATGTGTTGCAGGTCTGAATTACAGGAAAGGATGTATATTTACAAATGAAATTAAGTTGACCAGACAAAACCTGAAATATTTTGTGTTCACATTGTCTGCAATGAAATACAAGTCAAAGTACATTTATAAATCACTACTTTCTTTTTTTATTTGTGTTTTCCATACTGTCCCAACTTTTTCTGATTTGGGGTTGTAAATACACGTTTTGTGTGCAAAAATCCCTATTTGCCAAAATATTTCAGATTGCAATAATATCTAAAAGCATTCAACAAAACTCTGCTACTGACTCTTTTGCTTTTGAAGAAATTAGTATATTTATCTTTGAAATCAAACAACTGTTTGTCTATCACCTATATAAGATAAGAAAGATTTTATTGAGCCCACACTGGGGATATTCCGTAGTTACAGCAGCTCCGATTTAAATAACAAAAATATATTTTGTCTTTGTCAGCTTTATTTTTACAACTATGCATTTTCGATTTTAGATAGCACTTTATTTTTGTATTTTCACAATTCACAAAAATTCACATTTTTGGTATTTGGAAAAAGCATATTTTACTCCATTAATAGGAAAACTATCATTTTAAATATCGCTCAGGCATATAGGTACGCAAGCAGTAGGTCAAATATAATTGACTTCTGAGTGAAATTTGAGTGTTAAATTGAACTCCTATACAATCCATCAACATATCATACACACTGTGCACAATATACTGTATACTGGTGAAACAACATAACACCTCAGAGATATGATCTCTGTACTAACAACAGTAATATCAATAGGAAACCAATTTTCCTAATTCAAAAGTATATTTATCTCTCTCTGTGAAGCCTCTATGTGTGAAGGCGCTACAGCAGCTCAGTCTTCTCAGACTCCTCCTCACTGGGTGTGCCTAAAGTGAAATTTGAGCCAGTCTGTCATACTCTCATTCTTGGCTGTTTCTATCTCTAATGCTCTTGCTTCATCTAAGCTTTCTGCTCTCTTTTTCATCATTTGAAACTATTGTAATACATATAATATACAAAGTATATTATATTCATAGTTAAAAAGAATTATATTCTCTCTTTATCATTTATGAGATTTATCTGTAACTTATATCTTACTATTCATGTAAGATGTTATCTTTAACTTCCTCACCGCAAAAACTTGAAAGTAAATGGTGTTCCACCAAACTGGGAGAATCTCGTTTAGATTGGCAAGACAGTCTGAAAACATGTAGGAAGGCCCTCAGAAATGCCAGATCAGACTATTACTCATCACTAATAGAAGAAAATAAGAACAACCCAAGGTTTCTTTTCAGCACTGTAGCCAGGCTGACAGACAGTCACAGCTCTACTGAGCCATCTATTCATATAGCTCTGAGTAGTGACAACTTCATGAGCTTCTTTGATGATAAAATTATAACAATTAGAGATAAAATGAATCACCTCTTGCTCTCAACTTCTAACAGTTCACGCAGGACTGCTAGAAAGAACGACAAGACCTGACATATACTCAGACTGCTTTTACTCTATAAACCTTCAACAATTAATGTTACAGGTCTCTTCAGCTAAGCCATCTACCTGTCTCTTAGATCCCATCCCAACAAGGCTACTTAAAGAAGCGCTACCAATGGTTAACATTTCATTATTAGATATGATTAATATGTCTTAACATTAACAAGTTATGTACCGCAGTCATTTAAAGTAGCTGTGATAAAACCTTTTCTGAAAGAAACCACCATAGATCCTGAGGTCATGAGCCAACTACAGACCTATATCTAATCTTCCCTGCCTCTCCAAAATCCTTGAGAAGGTAGTTGCTAATCAGTTATGTGATTTCCTATATAGCAATAGTTTATTTTAAGGACTTTCAGTCAGGATTTAGAATGCATCATAGCACAGACACACTGGTGAAAATTACTAACGACCTTCTAACTGCTTCAGACAAAGGACTCGTCTCCATACTTGTCTTACTAGATCTTAGTGCTGCTCTCGACACTATTGACCATACCATCCTGTTACAGAGACTGGAACACTTAGTTGGCATTAAAGGAATCACACTAAGCTGGTTTAAGTCCTATTTCTCTGATCGATCTCAATTTGTTAATGTTAATGATATGTTCTCCAAGTTCGCTAAAGTTAACCATGGCGTTCCACAAGGCTCAGTGCTTGGACCAATTCTATTCTCCTCCATATATGCTTCCTCTAGGCAATATTATGAGGAAACACTCAATTAACTTTCACTGTTATGCAGATGACACCCAATTATACTTATCAATCAAACCAGATGAAATCAGTCAGTTAGCTAAACTTCAAGCATGCATCAAAGATATAAAATCATGGATGACCTACAATTTTCTGATGCTAAACTCAAGCAAAACTGAAGTTATTGTGCTGGGATCTAAACAACCTCGCAACTTACTAGCTAAAGATATAGCTACCTTGGATGGTATTGCCCTGGCCTCCAGCACTACTGTCAGAAATGTAGGAGTTATTTTTGATCAGGATATATCCTTCAACGCCCACTTAATACAAACCTCAAGAATAGCCTTTTTTCATCTTCGTAACATTGCCAAAATTAGGAACATCCTGTCTCAGAACGATGCTGAAAAACTAGTCCATGCATTTGTTACTTCCAGGCTGGACTATTGTAATTCCTTATCAGGATGCTCAAATAGGTCCCTTAAGACTCTCCAGCTGATCCAGAACACTGCAGCGCGTGTTCTGACAAGAACTAAGAAGAGACCATATTTCCCCTGTATTAGCTTCTCTGCATTGGCTCCCTGTAAAATCCAGCATTGAATTTAAAATCCTCCTCCTCACCTACAAAGCTCTAAATGGTCAAGTACCATCATATCCTTAAGAGCTCATAGTACCTTACTGTCCCACTAGAGCACTGCGCTCCCAGAATGCCGAGTTACTTGTGGTTCCTAGAGTCTCTAAAAGTAGAATGGGAGCCAGAGCCTTTAGCTATTAGGCTCCGCTCCTATGGAACCAGTCTGGGTTCAGGAGGCAGATACTGTCATCACATTTAAGAGTAAACTTAAGACTCTCCTCTTTGATAAAGCTCATAGTTAGGGAGTGAGGAGTTGCAGCATCTGCCTAGCCCAGCCCACCTGCTTCTCTGTCCCAGAAATGCTTATTACTAACCTAGCTCTGTGGAGCTTGCTCCCCGGAGTCTTTATGTTTCTTTTCACCCAGAATGAAATCCCGGAATTAGGATGGCACCAAAATCATGGTTCCAGCTGTTGCCGTGGTTCTGCTGTAATTCCCTGCTATGCCGTGCTGCTCCCTGCTACGCTACTACAACCACTATTTCTAGTCACTGTTTCATTATCTATACTGTGATTGTTATTGCCACTGTTCTTAACACTGCAGCCGGCACGTCAGACACCAGCTACCAAGAGCCTGGGTCTGTCCGAGGTTTCTTCCTAAAAGGGAGTTTTTCCTCGCCACTGTTGCACTGAATGCTTGCTCTTGGGGGATTTGTTGATTCTTTTGTAAATTATAGAGTGTGGTCTAGACCTCCTCTATCTGTAAAGTGTTTTGAGATAACTCCTGTTATGATTTGATACTATAAATAAAATTGAATTGAATCTCGTCGAGACACTCGACTCAATCATGTGATTACAGTTGATATTTACCTCCTTTTTATTTTTATTACAGTCTCACCCTGTCTCTTGGGAGTAGCGAGCTCCCATCCTCTTCAACGTGCTGCATGGAGTTACCATTTTACCGCAGCCTCCTCACACAGGCTTTGAACTAGTTGTCATAAGACCATAGATATTTTTATTACTTTTACCAGACAGACCACTCATTTTTGCTTAATTTCTCTGATTGTCACTAGGTAAACCCTATAATAGATAAATAATGTAGGTTGTACGTTACCTATAATGTTCACCCATATGTGATTTATCCCAGCGAAATCAAAGTCATCATCACCGTTTTGTCTAAATAAGTAGTCTCTCTGGTCAAGGAAACTTGTCAAAAATTGTCCCGTCACCTTCTCCTTCCTTCCAGCAGGTACTGGCCTCTGTAAAAACAGCAATTCAAGCTGGAGGTCGTTCTTTAAGGAGTCACAAAATGACTCCCCTGTGCACGGTGTTTCAGGAACCGAAGGACAAAACAGTGGCTCCCATTGTTATCTTTTGGAAGCAAGCAGTGTTTTGGTTTCTTAACAATATCCACACAACAGTTTAATTTAACAGAGAGAGAAAAGAGTGATCAGTATGATATTATTCTATGCAAACAGTTTAATAATAACAAGAGGAAAAGTATGCAAATCATAATGTTTCGCTAACACTTGGTCTCTGATGAAATTTACAAAGACGCAGAAGGGGGGTTATGGAACGTGATGGTCATCTTTATATTTAGAGCCAACTGAAATCCATTTCTACAGAAGGTTATAGGGGAGGTTCTGTGCAATGGGATTGACTCCCTGTGGTAAGTTAGTCCAGGTAAGAATCCATCTTCGATCTCCGTCTGTTGTGCTAGACTGATCATGCAGGGTTGCTCTAGAGGGCATGAAGTAGGCTTTACCTTTAGATGTTGTGATGTGAGTCTGCAGTGGGCGGCATTCATCTTGGTAGAACTTCAAAGGGCTTGTGTGGCTTTGCTGAGCATAGGCTGTGTTCGTGCTCTGGTGTTGTGCTGGTAATTCTTGGAACAGTTGCTAATTTCGTCCAAACTGTGCATTTGGATACCACAATTATCTGTGTCCATGTTTGGCTGGTGCTCTGGTGAAAAGATTGGTTGTGGTTTCATGAGTTGGGACAGCTCACCATGCTCCTGAGGATGTTGTTGCACGTACTTACTAGTGCATTGATATGAGAGAGACAGAGCTAATTTTGTCACAGTCTGCTGTGATGGTTTTCCAACTTCTTCCTCATAAGCTGCTTCAAGGATTTCAGCCTCTGTAATAGCTGCTTCAGCAGCGCCCTGGATTTTCAGTGCTTTGAGGTTGGCCTGTAACTCAGCTACCCTACGTTTCTGTTCCGCTTCAAGCTCAGTTTTTCTCCTTTGCTGTTACGCTTCAATCTCTGCTTTTCTCTTAAATTCTTTTTGCCTCTATCCGTGCCTGCTTCATTAGCATGTCTGCCTTTTTTGGGCATATGAAGTCTTGACTTTTGCAGCTTCCGCTTTAACTCTAGCTCTTGTGGCAACAGAACTGTGTATTGTAACAGTATTGAGACTGCCGATCTTGTGAGTCTGGCAGAGGGTTTTCTTTCATTTGTTCCTGCACGATAGATTGTTGAATCTAAGCTGAGCTTCTGGACTGCAGCGTTGATAATTCATAGCAGACTGAATTTTAAGTCTTTTTACAATTCTGCTCTTGCTTTTACAGGTTAGCATAGCAGATCAGATCCAGGAAACCAGAGTAGAATGTAGGCTTTTAGTTAGGATCTTTACAATTTTGTTTGTTCTGTGGAAGCATAAAAGTATGGCATTACAAACTGCCCATATACATATAGATTAATATGCAACTCAAATCCAGCATATAGCCATACCATGACAAAAGTACCTAGCCATAATCATATCATGAGACTTGCAGGATTAGTTGGCATTTAAGCAAAATTTAACATGGATGTCAATGGAGAAATGCTAATAGTGATTAGCTTCTATTAATACAACATACATGTTATATTAAAACGGAAAATAAAGACTATATCTATGTAGATATTTACATGCTTAATACAGAAATACTTACAGACTTAGCCCTTCAAAAGCTACCAAAGGCAAAGAGAGAAGAGTAACTGCAGCATGTCCTCTCAGTAGACTAGAGTCAGAAGCAAAAAAGAAACCAATGGCAAGTGAGGATGGTCTATAATATGAGTCATTAAATGCAATACAACCTTAGACCACTAGATGTCTCCAATGCAACACAAAGTGAGGGCATAACACGCCCCAGATATGTGCCTATAACAACAGTCGAGGGAGTGGAGAGAAAGGTCAGCAAGCACCTTTTGCAGGTGGTATGGGATACCCCCAAGCTTTACATACTCCATCGGCCTGTACATAAGATCGGGCCAGCTACAGCTTCCCTTGTCCTCTGTGGTAAAGGAGTACAAAGTCACCAAATGCAGACTCTCCTTGACATACAGAGACTCCCAAGATCCACTCAGGAAGCAGGAATAAGAACAAGATCTGAACAAAAACAACCTAATTACTTGCACGGAGACAAAAAATGCATTGGCCCACCTATCTACAGCTAGGGGAGATGTGATGAGCCCTATTTCAACAAATGGTGGCGTATCCCTTTAAGACCAGAGACATAATTGGAAACCACTGCATTGGGAAGTGTTACGAACCTCCAGTGGAAAGTCCAGGGGCCTCATGTATAAAAGATTGCGCAGCTTTCATACCAGAATATGGCGTACGACCAAAAACTTGAAAAGTACCTACGCACAGAAATATTCACATGTATAAAACCGGGCGTACGCCAGGTCCTGCGTACCTTTCCTTTATACATCACAATCAACGTGAAATTGAGCGCACATGAACGAGCCACCGACCCCGCCTTGCCTCCTCCCATAAATGAATATGGAAATTACTATAAATGCGCCCCCGACGTCATTCTTCGTCCAATCACAACGGGTTATCCCGCTGCAGACGGAAAAAAACTTCACCGAGGTTTAGGTGCTGATCGCGGAAGTGGAGGCGAGAAATGTTTTTCTGTCTGGAGGTTTGTCATCTCGGATAAGCAAAAAAAGAAAATGCCCAGAGTGGCAAATGTTGACCAGGCAGTGAATGGCAGAAATTAAATGTCTAATGTCGAAGTGGAAATTAAGAGAATAGAGGCAGCGCCACACCAGTTACAGAACAACATGCATCTCAGTGGCAGTCCAAATGACGCACAATAAGCAGTTTGAACCCACCGATGTAATGCCATTTATTTTAAGTGTTAGTATAGAGCGCGAGAGAGATCCGAGTCAGGGGAGAGGTTAGCGAGGCCAACGTCTCCACGGCAGGTGACAGTGCGCACGGATCCGCTGCGCCACGCATGGATGAAATAAATGAATTAGTAAATAGGACTACAGTAACAGAAATATGTGCAGAATCAAGACAGTCAAGACGGCCCAGTGTTTGGTGGATCGGGTACAGCTTGTTCACTTAATAGCCTACAAATCATCCACGGGATCAATTAGCGTTTGTTCCTGGGGAGATGGAGCCGTGCGTCCCGCATCTCGTGCGCCATGGATGTCTGAGCCTCAGTAACTACAGACTCACAGACACTAACAAAAAGATCGCCACGGAAAAATGTAATATAGGCTATTACATTTTTCAATGCCGATATTTTTGTTGCACAGTGAGTATGTATTTCATCTATGGGAAATACAGCGGATGACTGAAAATATTTTCTAAGTGGATTTATCAGTCATTTCCCATCCTCATGTTTAACAGGTTAAGTAGCCTGCAGATTAAACAGTTAATAGTGTGAAAGATGTGAAACATTAGCCACATAAATGATCAAACTTTTATGGAGTGTCAGCGGATATAAATATGTTTTTTCATAGACAACGTCATAGACATACGGCAGTAAGTGAAGTGGAAACTTTATTTTGTAATGTTTGGTGATTTTCAGCACTTTTAACTTAGAATTCGCCACGTTACAGAGCCAGACAAGACTTTGCGGACGGACCGCACATTCTCACGACTGCTCAACAGTTTGCGTGACGGCCCGCACATTCTCACGTCAAGTTGTTTTTTTATACATCACAAAATGTCCGTGACAACCAGCGTACGCAAGCTTTTCGTGCGTACGCAACGTTTATACATGAGGCCCCAGGGGAGGAGGAGGTTAGTGACAATAATAAAACCATTTCGGGTTGAAGGAACAAAGGAGACCAGTTTATCACTTTATCAGTTTATAAGTATGGCGTTTAATTACAAGGGTAATTGGCCAAAAGGTACAACAAAAAGGTAAGTCTCAAAAACTGGTACAACAGAGGACAACTACAAACAAAGGAAACAAACACTTTGGTATTTACCACCCTCTCTCCACCGAGAGAGTAGCCTCCGGCACGAAGGTCGAATTGGATACACGCTGCTACTACAGGAACTCCACGAACGCCACTGCAGTATCACCCAGCTCTGGTAAGCTGTATGTATAGAGACAACCAGTCTGCTCTCCACACGCTTCACGTCAGTCTGCTCTCCACACGCTTCACAACAGTCTGCTCTCCACACGCTTCACATCAGTCTGCCTGTTCTGTCCTTTTTACCAGCTCCCACTCTCCTGCTGATTGCCAACCGGTGTGCACACTAATTGCATGCCAACTGGAGACAGGTGTGCACACAGGACCTGTGGAGGACAGACAAGCAGCAGTACATCTGGGCAGACACACACACACACACATGCACACGCACGGCCTAAGGGCCGTAACACTCCCCCCCATAAAATCAAACTAGGGGTTTGACTAAATTACAGGTCACAATTCACCAACACTTGATACAAGACAAAACCAAAACACTCCCACTGAATCTCAGACATCCCCCCCCCCCCCCCCAGCAGATGAATAGGACACCTCTCACCCGCGAGACAATGCGTCGGCTATCACATTGTCAGCTCCCTTCTTATGATGGATCTCCAAGTTGTATCCCTGCACCAGCAGAGCACACTGCATCAGGTGTTGGTTATGGTTATACATTTGGGACAGGAAAACCAGAGGGTTATGATCTGTAAATACAACAACTGGAGAGGGGTGATAACCAACATAAACTTCAAAATGCTGCAAAGCAAGCGGTAATGTGAGGGTCTCTTTCTCTATAGTAGAGTAGTTTAACTGGTGCTTCTTGAACTTGACAGAGAAGTAGCTAACGGATGACACACATCTCCTTTTCCATCCTGCAACAGCACAGCACCGGTGGCACTCGCGTCAACCTCGAGCTTAAAGGGGAGAGAGAAGTTTGGCGCAGCCAGGACAGGTGCACAACAGAGGAGAGACTTCACTGCTTCAAAAGCATGTTGACACTCGTCCGTCCACACAAATGGGACAGTGGGACTACACAACCTAGTCAGGGGGGCAGCGACCACTGAGAAGTTCTTGCAAAAACACCTATAATAACCAGCCATACCAAGGAAACGACGGAGCTCACGTCTAGTCGTGGGGGATGGGTAGGCTAGTACAGCAGTAACTTTGGCGTCAACAGGACAGACCTGGCCATGGCCCACCTGCTTACCCAAGTACGTCACAGTGGCCTTCCCAAACTCGCACTTCGCTAAGTTCAGTGTCAGTGACGCTGCCGCCAACCTCTGGAACACATTGGCCAAAATCGACATGTGACTAGTCCAGTTGTCTGTGTACACTACCACGTCATCTAGGTAGACATTGCAGTTTGGTACAGACCCTAAGACTATATGCATCAGGCACTGGAACGTTGCTGGGGCGTTTCTCAGCCCGAAGGCCATAACCGTGTACTGCATGAAGTGGTCAGGGGTGACAAACGCAGAGATATCAGATGCCCGAGGGGTTAACGGCACCTGCCAGTACCCCTTCAGCAGGTCTAATGTAGTGATGTACTACACGGGCCCAATACTATCAATGCAGTCCTCCATTCTGGGCAAAGGGAACGAGTCTGGGACTGTCACTGCGTTTACCTTCCGAAAATCTGTGCAGAAACGAGAGACTTAGGGGTAAGTAAACATGGAGAACTCCAAGGGCTACAGCTGGGCCTGGCTAACCCATTTCGTATTAAGTAGTCAACTTCCTCTTTCATCATCTGCCTCTTAGCCAGCGGGCAACGATAGGCATGCTGCTTTATTGGGGCAACGGTCCCAATGTTGATATCGTGACACAGTACAGTGGTCTGGTATGGCACATCGCTAAACAGAGAGAGATGAGAAGTTATTAACAACATTACATCATCACGCTGATCTGGAGAGAGGTATGACAGATGTGCCTCTAGGTCAGACAAGAGCTCTGAATTGGGCAACCTACCACCCTGATGACCTTCACCGAGCCCTGCTAACCCATCATCAGGTTCTGCCCCATCACAAACCAAGGAAGCAACGATGTTGCCTGTAGCAGCAGTCTCCGGAGTTTCTTCCTGCTTCTTCTGAGCTACTTCTCTGGAATGATAGGGCTTCAACATATTAACATGACACAGGCGTTTCTTTCTTTTACGGGCAGGTGTGTGAATGATGTAATCAGTGTCCGATACTTTGTTTTCCACCACATAAGGTCCTGAAAAACGAGCAGTAAGGGCAGCGCCGAGCACAGGCAGTAAGACCAACACTTGCTCACCTGGTTTAAATTGCCTTTCAACTGTTTTTCTGTCGAACCGCTGCTTCATGCCTTCTTGTGACAGAGCCAGAGCCCTCTTTGCCAAAGTAGTAGCACGGTGCAACCGCTCCCTGTTCTGGGATACAAAATCCAACACATTAACCTTCAGCAAGCAGGTAGACACCAACTGCTCGTTTAACACCTTAAGTGGTCCTCGCACGCTATGTCCAAACACAAGTTAAGTCGGACTGAACCCCAAACACTCCTGTTTAGCATTGCGAACAGCAAAAAGCACGTACAGCACAACTTCATCCCAGTCTCTTTCTGAATCATAGCAAAATTTCTTCAACGTGGACTTAAGCGTCTGGTGCCAATGCTCAAGTGCACCTTGTAATTCTGGATGGTAAGCGCTAGACACGGAATGTATAATTCATAGCACTTGCAACGTCTGACGGAAAGTCTTGGACAGGAAATTGGTACCTTGGTCGGTTTGTACAACCTTTGGCAATCCAAAAGTAGTAAAGAATTTGATCAGAGATTTCGTGATGGCGGGAGCGGTGATGTTCCTTAATGGCACAGCCTCAGGAAAACGGGTGGACACACACATCACAGTTAACAAAAACTGGTTCCCTGACTTAGTCCTAGGTAAGGGACCAACACAGTCCACAATAACATGCTCAAATGGTTCACCAAAAGCAGGAATTGGATGCAGCGGAGCGGAAGGCACGACCTGATTTGGTTTACCAACGATTTGGCATGTACTGCAAGTTTTGCAATAGCGCGCTACATCTGCCTTAATGCCTGGCCAGAAGAAATGCTCAAGCACACGATTGTACGTTTTGGTGACCCCTAGATGACCCGACCACAAATGTTCATGTGCTAACCCTAGCACGTACTGGCGCCATTCCGCTGGAACTACAACCTGATAAACAGTGTCACAACCCCCACTCAGATCATCTGCCGTCCCACCCCGAGAAACCCACTTGCGCATCAACACCCCATCCTCAATGAAAAAACGCTGCGGACTTGAACACCCACTAACATCACACTCAGCTGCCGCAAAACATTTAGCCAGGGTGAGGTCATTCTTCTGAGCCTCGACAAGGACTTCATGGGTTAACGGCAATGTTTTCTTAAGGACAGCGACAGAGGGGGTACCACTACCAGGACTCTTCTCAAGACCGTTCTCTGCCTCTCCACTAGGGGGCAGCTGGTCTTCCCTAAACACAAGGGAGAATAGGGAATCCGCGAGATCCACCCCTTGGGCCTGCTTACGAACTTGTCCCCTAACCGAAAAAACTTCAGGGTGCTTCTGAACTAATTCGTCAGGTTCAGTTTCACAAATAGGAGTATCCACCACCTCTAGGTCCGGATAAACTTTTCCGCCCGCAATGAAACCAGATGCTAGCTTGGTTTGCACATGAATGGAATGTAAAGGAACAGGCACAAAGCTCATCCCGATACCTCGAACTACAGCGCTCACATCACAGGCAGATTGAGGAGTCAATGGTAGTACGCTAGCCAGGATGAATAAGCGTGAGCCACCTGTGTCCCTAAGCACTGTGACCGGACGCTGATCCTCATGTTTACCTGTGAGGGATACTAGTCCCTTGGAAATAAATGGCCTGAAACATTCATCAGGTTCTTTCAAAGGTAGCTGACTACCACAGGGTGATACCATCTTAATCAACCCAACTCCTTTTGGTGGTTTAGCCACTGGAGGCTGGGACTTTCGTTTGTACAGAGCACAATCTGCAATAAGGTGATCAGGTTTATGACAAAAAAAACGTTTGTCCCCCTGTGACCCTGAGCTAACACGAATACTCTGAGTGTTACTAGGCTTCTTTACAGTATCATCATTAGAGATCGAGTAATGTCTGACAGACGTGTTCTTGTGTGTCAAAGCGAACTCATCAGCAAGCGCGGCAGCCTGCTGCAGCGTGGTTACTTTCTGTTCATTGAGATAAATGGCCATCTTTTCAGACACACAGTTATTAAATGCTTCCTTGACCTTCCTTGACCTTGCACAGGCTACTGAAGCCATGAGCTCCTTTGTGAGAGGTACCTTCAAAACACACCCACAGACACGGATCTTGTCACATATCAGCCTCAAAGCTTCCATCGACTTTTCAAGGATGTTGCATATTTCAACCTCCTTGTTGATGGAAAACCCTCTTTCCACCATGGCTTGTCCGTGGGACAGAAGTAGAAGGCTCTGAGAAAACTTATATAGCTCTGGATAAGACTTGCTGAGGGCTGAATGCAGGAAGACATCAAGTCACTCCTTCAGTGGCTGGAAGGAGGAGAATCTCTCATCTCTCGCCTCATGAGAGAGAAAGCTCTGGAACTGCTGTATGATTACATCACCTGGAATAAGAGAAAAAAAAATTAGAAATAGGTAAAATATAATTCAAGTCATTTTATTAATCTTTCATTGGACAAATACACAGCACAGCATCTGTACACATAAAAAAGGTAAGCAGTGTATTGTAGATATCTTCTGTGTTGAAGACATCCAATGGCCCTGACCACTGGAATTTTCAGGGGACTTTTCACCTGCACTTTCTGAACAATCAGGCCCTGCATGCACTCTTTCCTGAAGGTGAGAACTAAAAGCTCACCTCCCCTGCTTCCTGGCCTGCTCTGAAGAGCCTGACAAATAAGCAACATAGACTTTAAACATAGAATGTAAATGATGAAGAAGGTAAACTTAATCGTCTAAAAATAAGTTTCTCCATGTCGGCAATAATAATAATAATAATAATAATAATAATAATAATAATAATACTAACGGCAGAATAAAATGTAAAAAATGTACTAGTTGCATTGGTGTACAGAGAACAAAAATCCACCGCTGAAAAGAAAATAGTCAATATCAAAATTACCTTGATGGCAGATTCAGCACCCAGTCCTATGTCAACATTCTTGTAGGATACCCTATTCACTTCAGCAACGTCAATTTTGGCAGCCTCAGGGAAGTGGCATCTTGCAGGAGCTCTTGCTTTACAAACCGCCGCAGGAGACTCTTAAAAGGATATAAGTAATCAGTGACAGAACCATCCTACTAGCCTACCATTAAACAGATCATTCTTCTTACTGCTTCTTTCTAATCATGAAAAATGTTGGTTTAAAATATGTGTTATGAATTTATGTATTCATTTTATATTGTATTATTGTGAACAAGAGGAACAAATAAAATGAAGGGAAATAATTGGTGTGTGTGTATGTGTTTGTTGGCATCCAGGTTTTATCTCAAGTGAGTTCTATGTAACAATCTATGTAAAACTGCACACATTGCATTGATTTTACAGAGTTGTGGAACACCACACATCCACGGGTAGATAGTTGAATTAGGCACTATTGTAATGATTACCTTCCGCAGCTCACTCAAATCTTTGGCAAAGAAGGGCAGAACTGGCTCATCAGTTTGATAGTTGGTCAGGAAGAGACTAAAGGTCCTGGATATTGCCAGGAAGAACTGGAGCTTGGCAATCATGAGGGGATCCGCTTGTGCTGCCTCAATGGTGTCGTAAGAGGCAGTACTGGGGTTTGGAAGCTTCTTCTGCTTAACAGCATCTATGTACATCACGACCATTGGCCACACTTGAACTGCCCTCTCTGCCACGGGGACATTTTCAATCCACCTATGCAAAAATGGACAATGTCAGCTCACTCCAATTTCATTTCACTTTATTGTTGCAAAATAAAAACACAGACATTTTGGGCCAAATCCTTTTACAATGTGTATGGCAAACAACTCTCAACCCACCTGTGGCCACAGAATGGTAGCGGAAAGGAGGTGGACCCAGTCAAGGCAGTTAAATCTTCCCTCCTAGCTGGAACATTATGAAAGAGGTAGTGGAGTGCTCGAAGGAGCTTGTCCATCTGCCACATGGTAAAGCCTGCCTTCAGTGCATTGTGGAGGGTGTGAAGCCCATAGCTTCCAACATTAACCAGAAGAGCACCATACAGCTCAGCATGCTCAGTCTGGAGGAGGTTTGCAAGCTTCAAGTTGACATTTGGGCCGTCCATACTGATGGAGAGTAGCTGCCTCATATTCAGTTTTGCAACACATTCCTGAGAATAAACACAACAGCAAGTATATTAATGGCAATATTCCTTTTATGTTTATTTTTGAATACACTGGCATTCAGTAAGGTATTAGCCTGATTTTCACTCATATTATATGTAAAATGGTTATAAGAAACAATGTTTTTGGTGTGCAAATTCCTGGAGCAAAAAAATACAATATTAGCACACCAATATGTTTTTATAAGTGAAACAAACAAGTGGTACTAACAAACCTGAGTGAATGTTCTTCACTGTACATCCAGGTAATGTGCTCCAATTACTTCCAAGCCATTCAAGCTAAACTGAACTGCTAGTCTGGTCAACCAACTTCACTCTTCACTCTGAACCAACTTCAGACAATTTGCTAGTCAAAGAACCCACAGCAACCACACACACGCATAATAAAATACATGTACACACGCACACACACACACAAACGTGCATGCAAGCACGCAAACACACACAAATCTCAGATCTACACAACAGTAACCTTTATCACACCACTGTGTGTGTCACATTTATACATGTTTATACTTTCTGACAGACAACCAACCTCTTTATCATCCATGGCTCCTCCTCCCCAACCCCATCAACCTGTTTTTAGTCACTTGCCACATCCCAGTCTCATCTATTAATCTACACTTTAGCCACACGATTGTCCATAAGTATAAAAAATTGAAGATTAAATGCTAGTAAGTTAACTTACTTTGATGTGATGCAACAGGTTGACAGCTTTTCTGTGTCCCAAGAATTGAAAGCCAAGGTACCTAGCCAGAACAGATCTTTATTAATATGACACTCCTCAAAACACACACATAACAGGTTGAAAATGAAATAAATAAAAATATAGTATATAGAGTATATATAATATATAGTACTAAGCAGGAGGTACCTAGATTGGACACGGTCATCTTCCCAGAATCGAATGTGGACATCAAGCTGTTTCGTTTTTGTTGACTGGTTGAGCAACTCGTCAAACATTAACACAAACTGGCCAGCCTTGTTGATGGTGTTGATGAGCTCCTGCTTGAAGTGTGGTGCTAACCCGAATCGTATGATGTATCCAGTTTTGTCCTTGCCACAAGTGAACAAAACTGAAACTTCAGCCAAGTTTTCATTTGAGTTCAGTGAATGGTGTTTCTCCGCTGTGTGGAGACACCACAACACCTCAGCACACAGTGTTGCTGTGCCGGCCAGAGCCACTCTGAGGTTGGCTGCAGAAGATGAGGAAGCAGAGACAGCCCGGGTCGTAGCTGTAGCTTCAGGTGCGACTGCCGGTGGTGTAACGACGTTGGCACTAGGTTGTGGTGGTGCAACGCGATTACCACAGAAGCTAACGATGGAGAGCTGCCGCTCTTGGCGGCTAGCAGCAGCTTTGTGGCTAGCACAACACATGTGGGACTTTGCACAACACATGTGGGACTTTAACACAATACTTATTTTTTTCTTGCATAATGTACAATATGCCTCCCTGACATTCCCCTCGACTGGCTGCAGCCACTCTTTGAAGTCCGGCATTTCCAGCCAGGACGCTGCAAATTTGCACTTCCCCATTCTGTTCATGCGTTCACCAACTTTCTCTTAAAACATTTCGGTGCGTTGTAATACGCACTGGGAAAGCCAGAGCGTAAATTGTGCTTTTGAACTTCCGCCCGCCTGCCCGCTCTGGTGCTCTCAGAGGCAATTTACGAACGCACCCACAATAGCCTAGTTTTTTATGTACCTGTTCGTTTTTTTAATAAAAATGACTAAATTCACACACTTTTACGATGTTTTTGGGACTCAAACTGTTGGACAGCTAATTCAGAAAAAATACTTTCAAAATTTAAAACTTTATAAAGCCGTGATAAGACTTTAATACTTTTTAAGGGTCTTAATTTTCCCAAAATTGATTTATCACCTTTTAATACTTTTCAAGACCCCGCGGATACCCTGTTGAAGCAGCTGCCATGCGATTGGTTGATTAGATAATTGCATTAACGAGAAATCTTACAGGTGTTCCTAATAATCCTTTAGGTGAGTGTATGTCTGGGTGGGTGGTATTGACAAAGGGGAGGAGGGGGATATGTTAATTGCAAATTGCATGTTTTGTATGTTGGTTTAAAAATAAAAAATAGAAATTGTTAATCACAAAAAAGTGCACTTTTAATATTGTTTTTCCAATGAGAGCACAGAGCAGGAAAACAATTTGGAATTTATTTTCACTTGTTTCACAGAAACAAAACCAATCTCAACCCAGTGAGTAAGTGGTGTGTTTACCTAATCATGTGATTGAAGTAGAGACCTGTCAATCAAGTGTGCGGCTTACTTGAAATGACATCTGTCCCAAGCAGATGCTTCATGAGCCTTTGCAGAGCACAATGAAAGCCTGGCTTTGTGACAAAAAAAACAATCTGGTTAAGTCCAGGTTGCATTAAAACTGGTTCAGCCTCATCAAATTTTAGGCAAGACATCAACATATTTATTTTCATAATACATTAGAATTTCCTGTAAGATCAGAACGCAACTTTACATTATTGTGAAGCGTTTTTGTTATGATGTCAACCGAAGTATAATTTAAAAAAAAATGCAACTTTACACAATCATATTGTGGAATATGTCATGTATAAAGTGTGTGCAGTGAAGCTGGCTGTAATCTTTTTGAAAAGGCTTGCTTGACAACCTCAGCTCCTTCTATCTGCACAAAAGCATTTTAAATAAATTATATTGATGTTGCTCAACTACAACCTCAGTACCACTCCCACCCCGATGACATCAGGGCCCCATGCTGTCATCACCACTATATTACATAATCACACAGCACAAACGACAGCAATATTGGCACAACAGTGAACAGTAAAATAAAGGTATTAAAGGCATTCTAACATGCTGATCATATATGTCCTTGTTCTAGCCCTAATTGGTGCATTCTCGCTGAATTGGAGGCATGTGAGCAACTGCATTTAGGTTTTTAATGAATGAATGCATGTCAGCTTCTGAGAGGTTGGCTAATCCTGTGTAATCCCTGCCTGATGAAACCAGATAGAGTGGAAATATTTGCAAAAGAGAGGGATTAGTGACTATGGAGTCTGGCAAAACATGTGATTGCAGCACGAGCACATACTTTACTCACACATATGCAGCTCTCCTCTGGCACACACAGACAACACGCCACAGCACTAGTTTCCCTTCATTATTTTTCCATGTTACAAAATAATGAGACGAGGGTGAGTGTGTGTGTGTTAGAGTCCGGATCGGGTCAAATTTTTCTGTCGAAGCCCGGCCCGTGTCCTATAGAGGTGTGATCGAACCCGACTCGAACCCGACAGGCATTAAGAAATTTGTGTCTAAGCCGGACCCGAGCCCGAAACAGTTAAAATCAAATTTTTTTCTCATACTAATGACACATGTAGACTTACATTTGTTTGTGTAGAAAGCCCGCTTTTATTAAGCAACTGTAGGAAGGCATTCAGAAATGTCAACAGATGAGCGCATCTGCGCACACGGGGCAACAAGCGCACGTTAATAAGCTGTTAAAATGTTCAATGTGTTAACCTTTCCTGATTGCTTCGTTTCCGACCATGATCAGAAAACCAGAGACTCGTTAGCTCCAGGGCCGGTGTTATGAAATGAATAACGTCAGGGTTAAAATATCGTTTCTGGTGAGCAAATGAATGAGCTTGGCTTTCAGTCTGGGGTTTATCTCAGACACCGTGTACAAAACATAAACTTATTACACCAACTCTGCTCCGGTAGCATCAACACGTCTGCTTTCCTCTTTCTCTATCTCTCTTCTGCCCACTTTCCACACATACCCACACATACCCACACTCACTGAACTCTCTTAAAGGAGCCGCAGCACCATTTTACAACAAATGCCTTATCGCGCTGATGTGACCAAGCCCGACCCGAACCCGACCATCCCAACCCGTCAGGACCAGCTCAGGTCAGGTATCCATGCCTTAGTGTGTGCGTGTGTTTTATTAGGAGGGTGTGAGTATTCCCATAGAAGTCTGAGTACAACCCAAGCCCAATGGGAGTA